>CAKNXH010053615.1:7497-43542 GCA_932178445.1 Andricus quercusramuli | reverse complement strand
ATAAAATTGTTTCCTATAAAGAAAACCAACTTTCTATTTTGGCTCTGAATTTTTTTATTTTTTCAATCGATGTTTTCTCGAAATTGATCACTTTTATCAAGAAATGTTCTCTTAGAAAAAAATACTCCTCTGAGAGTACTCCAACTTTTGTAAGAAGCTTTTTTCTGTGCAATCAATATTTTGAACAAAATAAGCACAACTTTCTTTTTCCTCATTTTTCCACGTAATTGTTAATTTTTATGTTAACAATTGATTAAATCAAAAAACGATAGAGGAAGTTTCTCTTCGTAAATCGGTTTTCTAGCCGACCATGTAATTGAACTTTTGAAAAGTTCCAAATTACAACAGGACTATCGCATTAATTAAAAAATAATTAAAACGCGAATATCTCGAAACCTCCCCATTTTTCGGGGGGGGGGGGTCACCCAACTTTTTCGTAATCAGCACAACATTTTAAATAATATTCAGTAAAAAAATCCGACGGACCTAGAACGGCACACAGGATTACACCCAGCTCCTAGAGTAACAGGGATACTACTCCTTACTATTCCTTCGTGCTTCTATTATGATATTAAACGAAATTAAAATAAAGGATACATAAAAAATTGCTCTCGATCAAAACGGTGAATTCTCATCTGATCTGGTTTACATTGTTAAATTTAATTATCTTTTAATTAGAACACGACTTGTTTTCTGAATTCATATCTTAAATCGTCTATATAGTTATCTGTAGTTGTCAATTATTTTTGTTTGTGTCAATGAATCATTATAAAGGCTGATTTAAATCGTTTTCTTATTTTCCTCTTTGAATTTGTTATTGCTCATGTACAAGGCATTGTACGTTTTATCAATACTTATTATTATTATTGCGAAACTGTTTAACGAACTCTTTTACTGTGTACTCATGTACTGTCTACATCCATAACTCTTCTTCTTTTTATTAGATAGTTAGGTTGGCTGAGATCAGTGTATATGCAGTCATTTGATCCTAGCGCACACAATATCTATTAACTTTTCTCGTTAATTAAAAGTAAATGAAATGTCTTATAATTTTTCATTTGAGTGAGCAGTATTTTTTATTTTTAATAAATAATTTCACTACACTCTCTTTAAATATATATTAGGGTTCTGAGTTTCCCCTTTTTTCTTGAAATTCCCCTATTCTCAAAAAACTTCTCCTTTTTCCCGTTTTCTCTTTAAATATACGATATTTAAAAATACAGTATTTGAATAACGCGGGAAATTCTCTGAAATTAGTAAGTGCACCCATTATTGAATAATAATTAAAGCAATTATAGCATTTAAATGAATTATTTATGGATAATTAAGGTACACGTTTCAAGTTCTAAACCGTTAAAAATAATTACACTTCAAACAAACAAAAATTTGAAGCTGAAACATTTTCAAGCATGTTGAAAATGTGAAAGCTGTAGACAGAAGTTGTTATCCAATATAAAATTGGAACATTTACAAAATATATAGTACTTTTTAAATAAGTATTAGAAGGTGGACCCTTTCTAGTTGAAATGTACAAAGTTAAATACCTAATTAAAAAATGGAATATTCAAAATTCATCAACTGCAATGTTAAATGTTCTAACTTGAGCAATTTTCAATTTGCGTTCACTTCACCCTGATATTTAATTTCCAAAACACAAATGTTGTTTTGAAAAGTAAATGCCTTAGAGAAGATTTTCACATTAGTTTACATGTTAAATATTCAAAATTAAAATTTATATACTTTTTCTAATAGAATGTCGCTGGCGGCCTAAATAGTAAAGTACGTTATACAATGGCCTAGCTAGTAATTAACTCAAAAAAAGATACAGGGAGAACTTTGGCCGAATAAAATATTTAGACCTGACATTGGGCCAGGCACCAAAGTATGCATTGGCATTTTGCCTGGACTGCACTTCTTTTATAGCGGAAGCTTAGAACGTTCCTTGTCTGACTAGTGTCGTCAGTAACATCGTGGCTCTTCCACTCGATTCATTATTAGCAAACGAAAATAAATTTTTTTCTTCTACCGTCGCATTTCATTTTTTCGACCAATCTAGTCGACGCTTAACACAATCGTTTTTTTTTAGATAGATCATTTGCAACAAGAAGCACTGCGAAAATGGATTCCTTGGATAATATCGATAGTGACCTTTTTCTTGAAATTTACGTAAAGTTAAGTACCAATGTCACCCTTGTATCATAGAGGAATAAATGTACAATTTTTTTCAACATTTATTAAATTGATGTTTTCTCCTGTAGGTGTGTCATGTTCATTTAATGATACTATCATTCCACAAATATTAAGAAATATTAGTTTCTGACTTCGAATTGTTAGATTAACAGCCCATAAAGTTGTTTGCCCTTCTTTTCGATTTTTTTGGAAAAACGAGAAAAAATCCGCCTTAGTCTGGGTTTGAACTAAGAACTCCTGTATTTTATGTGCCGGTCCACTTTTTCTCGGAATTTAGTAGTCCACATTTTTTATTAAGAGGACCTACGTTCTCTTATTTATGGAAGATAGAACTTAAAATTTCGTTTAGTTCTGTCTTTTTGAAAACATTTAGAATAGAGCAGTTATTTATATTGTCCTTTAACTCTGAAAATTAAAGAGCATTGAAAAATAACTTACTTTCCCTGTTTGCACTGATAAACATGAAACTAATTAAACAGTAGCGTTATTATGTGGTTTCTTGTGATTGCTTCGAGACAAACAACTATTTTCTATAAATCAACACTGATGAAGGTTAGTTCGGAAACTTCTCCTCGATCCACACAGGAAAAATGTTTCAAGATGTTTAAGATTCAACAATATTTTTTAAGTTTTCTATAATTATTGAAAGGAGAAATAAGAAAAGAAAAGAAATTTTGTTTTCAGTTATAAAAGACGTCTCAGCAAATAGGTGTAAACATGTCAAATAAAGATGTATTTTAATCCAAATAGAGGCTATGTCGATGATTTTATATAAAATATAATATAAAACTGATCAAAGAAACCCAGATTGGTATGCAATAATACTATATACAGGGAAATTGTTGTCTACGTTTAGAAATTTCCACAAATTTTCGGAAATTTATGAAAAATTTCAGTAATGTATGGTAATTTTACAGGTAAATGTGATAACTCACCATGGATTACCCAAAATTCATTTTTAAAAATTTCCGGAAATTTATTCAACATTTCGGTCATTAATGGTAATTTTACAGGTATATATGGTAACTTTCCATAAATAACCGAAAAATTCTATTATCTGCAACCGAAATTTCCTCACAGTTTTTACGGTGAGAGGGCTGATAATCGTAAAATGCGAGCTCATAGATGCATTATTTTCATTATTCATCTCTGACGTCACTTTTCAGTCCCTAGTTAGTAAAAAGTAAAGCTTTGGCCCCGCTTCATAGGCGTTTAAAAGGGCTGAAATCATGCATGTGCTATAAAAAATTCTTTTTTGAACCGCTATCCAAAGCCGGTTTTGAGAACTCATTAAATTTTAATCCTAAAGTTCTCTGTCTGTTTTATAGAAATTGGCTAATCTTCTTACATTAAGCTTTTTTTACCCGTATTCAGGAACTGAATAACTCGGGAGAATGTTTTTATTTTTTATTTTAACTAAAAATTGAAGTTTGTTATCGCAAATCACATCCAAGCCTACTCGAATTTCAGGTTAGTGCCACTTGGAAATTGTCAACTTCCACATCCATTTTCTCGAAAATGCTTAACTATTTGTAATCGAACTTCTTCACCTCAATCCAGCAACACCGTTGTTTACAGAGAGATAATGTATCCAACAATTAAATATAAATTTTAATTAATAGAAAAATAACAGCTTTTCACTCAAAGAAATTACTCATCAAACGATTGCAATTTAATTCCAGGGTGCACAGTCTTCCCCTTTTTTCTTAAATTCTCCTTTTTTCTTGGAATTCCCTTTTTTCCCCCTATTCTCAAAAAACTTCCCCTTTTTCCCCTTTTCTCTTCAAATATACGATATTTGAAATTGAACCCATTATTGAATAAAAATTAAAGCAATTATAGCACTTAAATACGTTATTTATGAAGAAATAAGGTACACGTTTCAAGTACTGACCATAAAAAATAAATACTCTAAAAAAATTTGAAGATGCAATATTTCAAAGCAAGTTGAAAATGTGAAAACTGGAGACAGAAGTTATTATCCAATATAAAATTGGAACAGTTACAAAATAAATAGTATTTTTAAGTAAGTTTTAGAAGATTAACACATTTCAGTTGGAATGTACACATTTTTTTAAATCTTTGCTTGAAAATTTAACTATTGTTGAAACTTTTTTTTTTCGTTGAAAATTATTTTTTTTTAAACTCACAATTGAACTATTCCATTAGTGTTTGAAAATATATCTTTTTTAGTCAGAAATTCAACTATTTGGTTGTAAGTTCATGAATTTTCTTCAAAAGTTATATTTTTTTGGCAGAAAATTAGTTAAAAATTGAATTATTTGGTTGAAAATATATTTATTTTGTTTAAAAGCTGTCTTTCTGGTTGAAAACCAAACTACTTTGTTAAAAATTCATGTTTTTTAAACTGAAAATTGCAATTTTTGATTGAAAATTATTTTTTGTATTGAAAGCTTATATTTTTGAGTTCGAAATTTAACTGTATTGTAGAAAGTTCTCTCTTTTGCTCAAAATTTCAATAATTTGGTAGAAAGTTGATTTTTTTCATTTGAAAATTAGTTTCTTGAAATGAAAATGTAGAAATTCCATTTTTGGTTCAAAGTTGATCTTTTTTATTCTTAAAATTCAACTATTTGGTTAAAAATGTAGATAATTTGTTAAAAATTCGTCCTTTTTTTGTAGAAAATTAATCTTCTTGCTTTAAAATTCGACATTCCGAATGCACTTTTTTTCTTTATTGACTAAAAAATCTGTTTTGGTTAAAAACTCATCTCTTGTTGAAAATTCGTGTTTTCGGATGAAAGATTCAACTGTTTTCTAGAAAATGTAAATTTTCGCTCGAAAATTTAACAATTTTTTTAGAGAATTCAACTAATTGGTCGAATTTTGAACTACTTTGTCAAAAATTCTTTTTTTAGTTAAAAATCCATCATTTTAGTTCAAGTTTTTTTTTAATTAGGGGTTTTAACTAAAAATTTCAATGTTTGGTTGAAAATTAACTTTTTAATTGAAAATTCATATTTTCGTGTTGAAAAATCAACTGCATTGTAGAAAATTGTTCTTTCAGGCTCAACGATTCGGGAGAAAATTCAGTTTTCTCAATTGAAAATTAATTTTTTGAAACGAAAATGTAACTATTGGATTTTTGGTTAAAACTGATGTTTTTAATTCAACAATTCAACTATTTTGTTCAAAACTTATCTTATTTGTTGAAAACTTAAAATTGCGAAATCTAAAAATAAATGTTTTGTCACTTACAATTTTTTTGAAAATGTGCAAAAACGTTTTTTTTTTTCAATTGAGACGTATGCAAACATTTAAAAAAAAAAAGTTGAATATGTCAAACCTGAAATTCATTCAGCTTGAATTGTAAATTCAAATTTTAAATTTTAATTTTGAATTGTAAATTGGAGAACAGAAGGTATTAACCGATTTCAAAATGTTTTTCGTTACTTGTCCTGGATGTCGACCCACAAATTCAAACAGCCTCAGCTCAAACGATTGGATTAATTTTAGCATTTTTACTTCGCTCCACTGAAAAGTTTAGTTTCAAATTTACATTGAAAGTATTAATTATAATAAGGATGAAATGACAAATCTTGGAAAGAAATATTGAAACATATCAAAATTGTGTATTTAACTAATTTTAATTTTTCTCTGACTTTTTTATATCATTCTGCATGGATTTCCAACGATCTAAGTACATTAAATTTTTAAAAATAAATCTTTAATGGCAGAAATCATTGAAAATTATTTAAAAATGTAACATTTCTTACAAAAAGATTGTTTGTTCTTTTCGACATATGAAAATAAATGTTTAATCTTTCCCCTATTTCCCCCTTTTTCGTGAGAAAACCACCCTATTTCCCCTTATTTGAGCTCCTTTTGCACTGTGATCCCTGTAATTCCTATAAATATCAGCACAAATGTATCAGTTTTTATCCAATATTATTTAGTGTATATAATTATTATAAAGAGACAAAAGGTAAACGAATTTTTCTCGATTAAATGTTAAAAACTGCCTAAATTGTTCACCAGTGGTGAAAAGAAAGAGGAATATAATGCACGTGAAAGAATCTTCTCCTCTGGCTCTTTCCAAAGAGAAAATGTCTAAAATAATGAAAATTGTGTGGATGGTCGACTCATTCCCTTCATTTTTTTAAATCAAATAATTTGCAACCTCTCGTTAATTGAAATTGTTTCTTGGTTATGATTTTAGTACATGGACATTGGGGAAGATATTGGAGTTCCTGATGATTTCACAAATAGTGAAATGATTTCCGGTATGTGGTGGAGACATTTACTTGCCGGTGGAATCGCTGGCGCTGTTTCAAGATCCTGCACAGCACCTTTGGACCGAATAAAGGTTTACTTGCAGGTAATAATTGATTATTTTGACCAAACTTTAATAAGAAGAGTTTTCTTTGAACGAATCTAATATAATACAAAATTACGTTTTTTCCAGGTACATGGGACGCGTAATTGCAACATACTCAGTTGCAGTAAATATATGCTTCAAGAAGGTGGTATCACAAGTTACTGGAGGGGAAACGGAATTAATGTACTTAAAATAGGACCAGAATCTGCCCTAAAATTCGCTGCTTACGAGCAAGTGAAAAGAAAAATTAAAGATCACAATAACAACAGAGAACTCAATATTTACGAAAGGTTTATCGCTGGTTCTTTTGCTGGTGGATTCAGTCAGTCTATTATTTATCCACTTGAGGTATGTATTTTTTTTATTCATACGCAAAATCTGTAAGTTGAAAAACGTAGGAGATCCTAAAAATTTAAATGGCATTTATATTTTGATCACAAATTCATAAAAATATATAAAGTCAAAATTGATGAGTCTTAGAAATTGAGTCAAATAAATAGAACGTGACTGTGTTGCCACTTTTCAAAAATGATTTTCTTGCTTGAAGGTCATGAAGACGAGATTGGCGCTAAGGAAAACGGGAGAATTTTCTGGAATTATGGATGCTGCAAGGAAGATATATAGTCAGGCAGGTCTGAGAAGTTTTTACAGAGGCTACGTTCCCAATTTAATTGGAATTCTTCCCTATGCAGGGATAGATTTGGCTGTGTATGAGGTAAGTGTTGAATGAAAAATGGTATAAAGTTGAAATAAAACGTGTCGACGTTCTTAAATAACTATTTTGGTCACAGACGCTGAAAAATAATTATATAAGGACGCACAACAAAAACGAACACCCTTCAGTTTGGTTAGTGCTTTTGTGTGGAACAGCATCGAGTACAGCGGGGCAGGTTTGCTCGTATCCGCTAGCTCTAGTCAGGACACGGTTGCAAGCTCAGGTTGCGCCTGCAAGTTCTCCTAATATGGTCGGAGTCATTAAGGACATTCTTCACAGAGAAGGAGTTAGAGGCTTGTATCGAGGTCTCACGCCCAACTTTCTAAAAGTAAGTTTTTCTGAAGAGATTTAATTATTTTTTTAAACTTCAAATTAACCCAGATTGAAGGTACTTAGGTACTTGCATGTATTGAAGGTACTATATCTAATATGATTGCCGGAGGAAAGTAATTAATGCTTATTCTGAACAAATTTGAAAGTTTCTTTCTAGAAATTATGAGTATTAAACTTTTAAGAAAGTTGTCAAAACTGATTTTTAAATTGAGATATTTTGTAGATTTAATTTTTTATCTTTTCGGGAACGCAGATAATTTGCATAGTGCTCAACTTAATAGGGTTTTTGTATGATTCACAGTAATTACATTTTTCAAATAAATTACCTACTAATATTTTAAGTATGATAACCAATTACAAGGACCTGGAGTTGTTGCATCGCTTTCACCAATCAGAGAGGAAAAGCGAAAATTTTTGATTTTAATGGTTTCATCGGCTAACTTCCGAATCTCAAATCAAAAAAGTCGAAGCAAGTTGATAGATTTCTTGACGCGGCGTTTCTAGCAAGCAGTGACTGTATTTGTATATTTAAAAGTGTACAAATTTTAGAATTAAGTAAAAATAGAGACTCCACAAAAATTCGTTTCTTTATAGTCAAAATGGTTATCTATTTTTATACAATACCGTCCAGAAGCGATTAAAAACTTGCGTCAAGTAAGCTCTATTTGAAGTATTTTTAATCAATAGAGACTGAGATATTAGAAAGAAAGACGGGTCTAATTTCTGATTGTTTCCCATTTTCAGGGTTGAACTTTAACTCCTGTCAAAATCTAGGAAAGTATAGGTAAAAATTTGAAAGTTACATCAAATGAACCTTAAATTCTCCTCTTTAAAATGAGCTCAAGAAGCTGTAAAAATGTTACTGGTTCTCGAATTATCATAAAAAATATAGTTGTATGCATGCTAAAAATCGCTTGGTGGAAGGGTCATAGTCATCTTAAGTTTTTATTTATTCAGGAATCAACTGGCCAGTGCCCTTGATTACATGTTGAAAGATTTAATATAGAAATTTAGATATAATCTTTCTTGAAAAAAAAAGTTTCGAATTATTAGATATTTTTAAACTAGAGGAAGCTCAACTAGATTTCAGCTTCCACAGTTCATACTAATCAGTTGATAATCTAGTAATAACACTCAAATTTGAGATTTGGTACTTTTAGGTAAATATATTCTTAAGACCTGTGTTGAGACAGGTATTTAAAAAATGTACTAGGATCATAGAAATTCAAAAGTGAGAAGATTCTCGCTTCGATTTTCTCCAAAATTATCTTTGAACTTTCTTCTTTTCATCATACCCTTCTTTAATCAGCAAAAATTTGCTGAGGTAATAATCATAATTTCACAGATTTTCCGTCATTATGGGTATGTGTGATACGTGTGAAAAAACCAACGAAAATCAAGATTTTGCAAGGCTGCACTTTCCTACCTGTTAATACAACATCCACTAATGTTTAAAATATATCAAACTAACCTCAAACTGTTGACAGACTTCCGTATTTCACAATGAAACAGACACAGACAAAAAGAGTGATGAATTATAATCATAAAAGTAATTCAAAATAATAAAAATTTAGTATTTTCAACAAAAAAAAACAACAAATATTCAAGGAAAATATATATTCTTTCATTCCTTAAAAAAAATGCAACAAAAGGTGCTTTATGTAAGTTGTTTATAGACAATTACGAATTTGAGTTTTCGAAAAGCATCTCAGTTTCTTTCAAAATAATGGGTTAAATAAATAATTAAGAACAGCCTCCTCTTTCTGCGATTAATTAGAGATATAATCCTAATATTGTAACAAAAAAAGTTAATAACTAATTTTTTTTTCATTCAAAATTTTCTCTTTATCACACTAACCCCGTTATCACGCTTACCGCCATTGACCCTAGTGCTGCTTAAAAGATAGGTCATTTATATTTTGCCGACTCTTGTTTTTCTTTAATTTGAACTTCTTAAAAATATGTGGACACTTTTTTCGGGATTGAAGGACATTCTGCTGATGAAAATACGCTAGCTAAAAAGATATATCTAGGGAGTCTAAAATGAAAAGTGGAGCAAACCTTAAAAATGTTCGAGTTTTTGAATATAATCTTTCGTTAAGCTAAACATATTTAACTAAGCATCTGAGGTAGTGATGGGCGCTGCTCGGTATTTCACAGTCATGACCAATCCTGACCGGCCATGACGGTAAATGTTGCTATAACGCGGTCAGACCCAAATATGTCCACCATAAAGGGTTGTTTCATAGAGAAAAGTGGTTTGGTTGTTTGGACATACCATATGCTAAACTTGTTCAAAAATTTTTTCGGTTCTAAATGTTCCAGTTATTCTCAAAGCAAGAAAAATTCCAGAAAGCTGAGCATAGCAGATGAAACTTATGACAGTTTCGCGCGAGTTTCGAGGAGAATTTGAAAATGGCTTTTTACAAATTGAGAAATAACCTTGAAAATCTGTTGCAGTTATTAGGTAATATTTTAAAAATAATAGTTAGTAGTGTGCTATGTTATTTTGAATAACATTTCAATGAACATGACACTTAAACATTAAGTTAAGTACTGTGTATCGTATAGGTTATATTCCCTAAACGAAAATACTGTTTTTTGTCTTTAAATAAAATAAAATTGATATCAAATTATTATGAATTTAGATTTATGAGTAATTTGTGTAAATAATGTATTATTTGTTATTATTTGTATTGTCATTGTTCCCATTTTTTTAAATATAATAATTGCCTTATTATTATTCCTTCACATATAAATAATAACAAATAATAAATTATTTACACAAATTACTCATAAATCTAAATTCATAATAAGTAGATATCAAGTTTATTTAATTTAAAGACAAGAAACAGTATTTTCATTTAAGGAATATAACCTATACAATACATAGTACTTAACTTCATGTTTAAGTTCATTGAAATGATATTCAAAAAAACTCAGCACACTGCTAAATATTATTTTAAAAATATGACTCAAAAAATGCAACAGATTTTCAATGTAATTTGTCAATTTGTAAAGTGTCATTTTCAAATTCCTCTCGAAACTCGTGCGAAACTGTCAAAAGTGTGGTCTGCTTTCCTCAGCTTTTTCGCATTTTTATAACTTTGAGAATAACTGGAACATTTGTAACAGAAAAAATTTTTGTATAAGTTTAGCGTACACTGTAAAAAATTAAAAAATGGTACCACTTAGACTGGTAAAATTAACAACAAAAAATTGGTGCAATTTTACTACTTTGATTATGGGATGAATACCACTTGCATGTCAGAAGTTCCAACCAATATTGTAACTTTACCATTTTTAGACTGACACTATAGCAAGGCGTTGTAGAAATACAGTTTCTGCTTGTGAATCTGTCTGTGACTTTCAGAGTAGATAATAAATGGACCTACTTTCAGAGTGTTGATTTTGTTGCCGCTGGTAAAATTACAGAAATTTTTAAAAATTTCTTTCTCCAACGTAATCTCACGTCTTGAAATTTGAGAATCGATAACGCGGGGAACTTGCACAGCTCTTAACGTAGTAGAAGTACAAGTAATTGTAAAGTTTTAAAGTTGCCCCTTATGCCTCGTGTCAAAGATATTTTGCTCATGTTCAAAGAACTCTGAAGAACTCGGAGCAACTCAGATACTCAAGAGTCGACTTCGACAATTATTATTGTGTTTTGGATGTGATATTTTGTGTACATCGTTTCTCAACAACAAAATTTGTATGGAAAAAGACGAATTATTCACATTTTGTATGTAGATGCTAAAGTTACCATGTTGAATAAGAACAAGAATATTTCAGGTTAAAATAGTATCACCTACAAATTCATAACGCATTGTAATTTTACAGAATCTGTCTGGAAACTTACACAACCTAAAAGTTGAAATCCATATTAAAAGTGAATATTCGTTAATGTCAGTGAAAACGTTACTTTGGGAGTAGGTAATAGTCGGACCTACTCTGAAAGTGGTAAAGTTACCAGAAATTTTTTTTACAGTGTAGGGTATGTCCTAACAAATAGACCACTTTTTTATGTAAAAAAAACTTTCCTGATGGAGATATTTGGGTCTGACCACGTTTTACATGACCGGACATTACTTTTTTTTTTTTTTTCGTTCAAAGAAGTAAAAACGGCAAATGCTTATGCACCAACCACATTCGAACCTTGGGGACCGCAAACCCAATATATACATCTCACGCATATATACTTGATATACATACACAAAAGATGCACACATGTGCGCGCAGTCCACAAGGAACGAAGGTGAGTGTGGGACTCACCGAAACGGCACCTACCCACTAAACCTTAACTCCTTTTCCCGCCAACCCATGCTCCCGGAATCCGCTTTGGCATTACTTCAGGAACATGGGGGTAAGGCCAACTCACCGTACTTCGGTGCCACCATTATTGCCAGCTTGGACTTCTGCGTGCAGTTTGTTCTCACCCTACAGGGTTACGCGTCGTCCTCGGCGGAAGGGACGAATGTCTCATCTCGGGCTCGCCGGCCTTCGACCCTGTAGAGTAGTCTCTTGTCCTGCAGACAAAAAACGATGAACAAACAACAACGAAAAAGAAAATCTATCATCTTCAAGTTTTCTACTTAAAAATACCACACAATCATCGTTGCTGAGGGTTGCGCAGTCTCTCCTGTTCTTCCTTCTTCTTCTGTCGAAGGACCGATTCGGTGTAAAGTGCCACCGAATCCCAGTGCTCCTGGCTGCGAAGCATCCACGGTACGGTATTCTCAGGAGTTAGTACCTCTCCGAGCACAGTCTCCAGGGCATGCTTCTCAATCACCCACCTTTCACATTCGTAGAACGTATGTTCAACTGTATCCACCTTTGTGGTACAGTAATCACAAAGCTCGCTTTCCTTCCTGTTAAGCCGGTGTAAATAGGAATTAAAGTGTCCGTGACCCGTGAGAAATTAGGTGAGGTGGAAGTTAACCTCACTGTGCTTTCTCCCAAACCACGGGGCCACCTCTCCTATAAGCCGCGCTGTCCATCTTCCCCTAGAGTCGGTGTCCCAGCAATGTTGCCATTCCCCTAGGGTTCGGACTCTCTCCTCCACTCTGATACTTGGACGATCTTCCTTCAGTTGAATTCGCTCGTAGTTTCTCTTCTTCTCCTTGGCAAGTAGGGAAATAGGAATCCCTGCAGCCACAATCATTACCGCCGGAGCTGAGAGTGCGATACGCGCTTGCAATGCGCATAGCACAACGGCGTTGTACCGAAACCATTCTTTTACGGTATTTTTCAGTTTCCAATGCGTCTGCCCAAATCTCTGCGACCTTTAAAAGGATCGAGTGAGCCACACTCATCAACACTCTCCTTTTACTGGCTCTAGGGCCTCTGATGTTTGGCATAAGCCTTGAGAGATTCGCCACCGTCTTACTGGCTTTGTCCGCAGCATACTGAATCTGAGGCCAATGCGTTAGCTTCTGGTCCACTTTTTCACCCAAATATCTCACAGACTTTGATGCCACAACAGATTTACCTGCTATATTGAATGTCACATTATCTCCAAAATGCCTCTGCCTCGTGAGTATAACCACTTCCGTCTTGTTAGTCGCCAGTGTAAGCCCATGATTCATAAGCCAATCATTCACCAGAACATGTGCTACTCTTGTCTGAGCTTGCTCTGTATCTCTGACTATAATCATGGCCGCAAGATCATCAGCGAATCCAATCAATTTGGCCCACTCAGGCAGCACGATTTCGAGCACACCATTGTATAGTACATTCCAAAGATCTGGACCAAGCGCAGACCCTTGTGCCACACCAGCTGTGACTTTTCGTCTCTCTTGTCCTTCCGTAGAGTCATACAATAACTCCCTGTCGTTGAGGTAATCGCTGATCACTCTTCGCAGATAGGACGGCACCCTGAACCGATGCTCAAGAGCATCCAGGATGTCAACCCACTTTGCTGAGTTGAAGGCGTTCTTCACATCGAGAGTGACCAGCACACAGGAGTTCCTTGTTCTGTGATTACCTTGCCATGCTCTATTTGTCACTGTAATGGCATCTCTAATGGCTTCGATTGTGGAGCGATTGGTACGAAACCCGTGTTGGTTTTCTGAGAGCCCACCTGCTTCTTCAATGGCCATCCGCAGACGGGCACGAAGAAGCTTTTCGAAAACCTTCCCTGCGTTGTCAAGCATGCAGAGTGGTCTGAATGACGAGGGTGGGATGGGAGGACTGCACTTTCCATCTCCTCGCAAAGATGCCAGCCAACAAACATGCATTATACATATTCAACAACACGTCTGGGAATTCGCAAACAATCAGCTTAAGTACTTCAGCTGGTATCCCGTCTGGACCAGGAGCCTTGTGGTTGCCCAACGAGCAGACTGCGCTACACAGCTCATCACTCGTGAAAAGCTGAATTTCCGCCTCCAAAACTGGGATCTCGGCACAAACTCTCTCCGGATGTTGTGGAAAGAGTGAATCCACGATAATCTCCATTTCTAAGGGATCCCGTGGGGGTTCCGGAGCTCGATATCCCAGACTACGGGTAACAATCTGATAGCCGCGTCCCCAGACATCCTTGTCAACTTCGTCGAGTAGAGAAATCCACCCTTTGCTCTTGCTGTCCTTGATGGCTCTATTCAATGCCTTCTTTGCCAGAATATAGCTTGCTTCAGCCACACTGACATCAGGACCGTCCCTCTTGCGTTGAGCCTTCCTGCGCTTCGCCAGAGCCTGTCTGCGTAGATCGGCGATTTCCTCATTCCACCAGTAATTCTGCTGATTTTGACGATGTTTTGGGCATTGACTTGTCACATACCTTTTTAACCAAACTCGTAGTCTCGTCCACCAGGCTTTCTGCAATTCTTCTTGTCATCTTTGTGGGGCGAACAGCCCATCTAGTAAGACCATCCGCTCTGGACAACGTTTCGAGTACCGCCAGCCGACTGAGCTTAGCCACGTTCCAACCTCGCGCCTTTGCGACAACAGCCTGCGTTCCTCCTACTCCAAGGTTTAGGCCAACCCAGAACTTAATGTACTGGTGGTCGCTACCGGTAAGCTCCTCCAGGACTTGCCATCCACATATTATGGAAGAGACACCAGCAGATGCCAGAGTAATATCAATGATAGTACCCTGACAGCCACTGCGTCTAAATGTTGAAACCGTACCCGTATTAAGGATCGTTAGGTCCAACCTAGCCGCCATCTCTACCAGCCTGCCGCCTCTATTGCAGGTCCACGACATGCCCCACTCCGCCGCTTTCGCATTGAAGTCCCCAGCAATGATGATTTCTCCATCTAGATTCCGAATGCCATCTTCTATTGCAGCAAGTTTCCTAACGTATGCCTCTATTCCCTCATTGGATGAGAGATATGCACTTACGTAGGTGATATTCCCACACCTGATCCAAACTTAGCCTTCACCCTTACACATGTCCACTACTGGGAACATGGATACGTTTCTTACCCATATTGCTGCAGTGTTCGTGTTATCTGGGTACCAATTGCGTCCACACATGCCACAGTTTTGCTCCGAAACAATCAGAAGATCAGCCTTGTGCTCTCCCGAAATCTGGGTCAGCAAATCTCTGGCAAGTCTGCTTCTACCCAGGTTACACTGAACAATGACCGCCATCACTGATCAGTCCTACAAAACTCCTTATACACCGGGCATCTAGAGGAGCCCGGAATGTGATCTAAGTTTTCATTGCTACCTGTTCGCTCGGCGCACAGGTTTTACTTCTGTCTTGCTCCTTACAAGAGACTGCGATATGGCCAAAGCCATGACAGCGGAAACAACGCGTGATAATCATCCTGCGTCGTACGCGACAGCTGACCCATCCAATCCGGATATGACCAGCCTCCTCCAGTTTCTTAGCAGCGGTTTCATCACAGTCAATGAAAGCAATCCTACTTCCCCAGCGGCTTGGGTTCGAAAGATTGATTTTCAAATCCCTGCCCTTTTCGTTCCCAAAAACATGATCTAGAGCATCCATAATCTCTAGATCGTCATTTGCTAAATCCAGATCTTTTATCTCGATCCTAGCCCTCGGTACAAGCTGACGCACCTGCCCACTATCGCCAACAGCAGCCGCCAGTGCCTCGCTAAATTGAGCTTTGGCGTCCATACTTGCACCCACTTCAACCAGTATATCTCCTGTCCTTGTCTCCCTTATAGTTTTAACAATGACCTCCATTTCGCCAGGTTTAACTTTGCTGCGGACGTCCGCATACTTTTTCCCTACCGCTGGTTTGATCAACACTGCCTCCGGGCGGGCCCGTGTCTTTCTTCTAGCTGTTGTTTTGGAGGGTCGTGTTGTAGAATTTGCCCCCTCTGGCTGTAAACCTCTATCACCAGGAGTTGTCGCCTGCCTTCTGCGATTACGCCTCTTCTGTTCCGTCCACTCAGGAGCTTCACCCGCACGCTGAATCTTCTTCGCTGGACGCAGAGACGAGCCTTCACCAGGACTAGGCGTGCCCTCAGCTGTTCTCTTCTTGCTGCGTTGTCCCTTTGGTGTATTCAGGTTCATGTTATCCTGAACACTAGTTTTCTTGCCCAGATGTGATGATTCCAAGCAAGACCTATTCTGGACTAGTCTGAATTTCGTCAGAGCGTTACGCGCATTTTCTACTCCATCTCTAATTTTCAGGTCAAGATTTGGCCTCGTACTGATATATGTTTGCATATCATCGAAGACTGTTGCAAGTTTGTTTAGAAAGCCTTCCCGGGGAGACTCCTCCTTTGCCTCCTTGTCATCTTCCACGTTAGCCTCCATAGCCAAGCGTCTTTGGTTCCCCCCAAAATCCTTGGAACCGACATCAGCCACCCCGGCTTTCACCCGATCGGAACCGATGGAGAGATCAGAGCTCTCTTGGGGTATTTTGTTTTCAAGAAGCGTGCTCATGTTTGGTTTGTAATTCGGGGTTCCTTCCCCTAGCTGGTTTTTGTCCGCCCCGGTTATTTGATTTCTCCGATACCACCCATATCTGGGAGGCATTCCCCTATCCGCAAACCCGGGGAGGCGTCCGATGGGGGACCAGCAACCCCACACGGACATTACTGGTCAGGTCAGGTATTACCACAGTCAGACCGAGCAGTGCCCATCACTAATCTGAGGACTTTCAACTGAGAAAATTCCTGAGATACAAATTAAAAAGTCTAAAGAAACGAAAACGGAAAGACAGGAGGTTTTTCAAATAGTTTTTTTTTGCTAAATTATGTATTTCTAGTTAATTTCACTATGTAGGAAAACTTGTTTAAAAAAAGAAATTATTTTTAGTTGTTAGAGGGTTCTTTCATTGAATTCACAAAATACCTATATGATATAAAGCTGTTTTGTTATAAAAATGTTTTATTTGCTAATGCATTTTCGCTCCCTTGATACCTTAAAATAAATCCCCCTCTTTTACCTAAAATTCTAAACTTTTTTTAAAGGATCTTTTAAAATTTGTTTATTTTTAATAATTAAAATTACGTAGCAATGATAATAAATATTTTTTTAAATTGTTTTTCCAGGTTGCACCAGCTGTATCGACAAGTTACGTCGTCTACGAACATGTACGGCAAGCCTTAGGAGTGAACATGACGTGATGAATATACGTATTAGGAACTATTAATTTAATTAAATTATTCCGCAATTTTATAATTAAGTACCTACTAAAAGTCCACGAGCCAATTCGCGGCGTTTTTATTCGAGGCTCGTGATTTTTTGCTGTCGTAATTTCCACTCTAGAGCAACTTATTTATTGTACTCTCAGAATGTTTGAAACTACTTAAGAGATCAGTGTTACATTTCACCTTTTAATCTTTACATTGATTTTTCAAAACCCCGGTAACAAAACATTAGACCGATATACGAAAACCCTCGAAATATCAACGACTAAAACGTATCAATGTATAAACGAAGCCGAATAGCCTTCAAGATACGATATATATCTCCCCCCTTTGAGAAAGGCTCAGATTAATCAAGTGTCATGATTCTCATGCTCGATATCAGTCGAGCGTTCAGGCACATTTTTATCTATTCTTTTTTGACAGTCACTTTAAGCTTAGGTATTTAATTAATTTAATTATACTAAGCGTGAGGCGCGTGATCGAATGCAAGTTTCCCACTTGCGGATCCCGGTGGGATCAAAAGTGAATGCAAAAAGCGTTCGATCGAGTTATACTTACTCTGTGATAAGTATGATAAGCGGAATTCGTTCATAGTTCTATGGCCGAGTGTCCTACTAGTTTTACGCGTTGCAATGAAGGCTGTTTTTCAATAAATTCAGTTTGTCTCTTTGTCACCGACCTTAGAAAATCTGTCCAGTAATCAAAATCTTCTAAATGTGCTGATTCAGGCGGGTCGTCAGTTTTAAAGCAATTTATCGCGCCTCTTGCGACGCCATTCATTCCTTAGTTTTTAAAAACTTGGAAGAGTTCTTGTAAATTATTACTAGCTAGAAAACTATTTGTCCACGCTTCGTCGCTACAGGATTATTGTACAGAAAAGAATCTCGTCATCTGTCTCGCAAGCAAGAGTTTTAATCCTAGCCATGGCATTTAAGAAGCGAAAATTTAAGATAAAATCGCGAGGATTATAACAAAGAAGTGTAAAAAACCGAGCATAATCGGAAAAATTTGGTAGCGTTGAAAACGATTTTCTTAGTTTGATAAGCGCCCGTATTCAAACTTAACAACGCAGATATTCTAAAACACAGTGCAGAGCGCGAACTCGAAGCGTTTTAGCGTCGTGTACCTGTATTTTTTACCTTTAAGGGACTGAGTATACATGACTTAACCGGAGGAGTAACCTGACATTTTTAGTTAATTTTTTTAATGCGTAGCTCAACGATGTCCATGTATTGAACGCCTTTTTTCTATGAATAAATGTAATTTATTTATCACTGTTATTATTATATATTGATTGATATTTGAATTTTGTTTCTACGAACGGGCGCCAGTTTTGAATCAACTCGATTGTTATGTAATGTATATCAAGGACTACTGACTCCGAGGGCTTTCTATGTTCAACAGAGCGTGCCTCTACCTTTTCTCGCTTTAACAGTACACGGACGTGTAATCTCAAATTTCCCTGTCTCTCTTTCTGCGCTCCTTCACTTATCCGTTACGAAATAAATGCTCTTAAGAATCACCAAAGATAGTCCTCCGCGATTCAATATTTAATATTTAATATTACATTACTACATTCTGTACCCATATGGTGTCACTGTGATATATAGGCTAAACAATAAAGAATAGAATACTTTTACAGGTTGCTTCCGTTCTTTTCGTAACGCATTCCGTTTTTTATTTTTTGCAAGGAAACCTTTAAATATTTAGATTTGATTTCAATTTTCAACATGCAGATTTTTCATTAGAAGACGGTATAATTGTATTAACAGTAACCATTTCAAGCATAGATTTTTATTTATAAATGCCAAACGAAATTAACAGATTAAATGTAACAGTACAGTATTGTACAGAAATTGCATAAAATTTATTATATTGATAATGTTGCATTCTAAGAAGCGATTATAAATTTCTAACAGATTTTTGTCTTAAATTTAAACAATATCTAGACCGTATCCTGTCAGTAACATTCTAGAAAAATTAGACTTTCAGGGGGAAATTAATTACTTTTTTATTTTTGTGCTTTTCCTAAAAACGGTTCCTGCAAAAAATTTGTCATATTTTTTCAGACTACAGGTGAAATTTTATGAAATTTCACATTCAAAACCCGAGCAGAAACAGGTATAATTACTTTTTTTTTAACTAATGGACCTCAAATCACAACTTTTGACTTTTGTTCACTTAGGTACTTTTCAAGTTCTGGCTTTTTTTTAAATATGTGTTTGCAAGTCGAAAATGTGCAACTTTCTGTTCCATTCTTTAATTTAAACTTAATTCCTTTCCAAGTTAAAATATTTTCTATTTTAATTCTTGAAAATGATTTCTGATTTGATTTAATTTCAAACAAAAAACTAGTGATAGTAACTCAGGCCCCCGAAATGCTACGCTTAAAAGTTAGGCGTCATTTTTTTATACTTATTAATTTTGTTTATACTGATAACTTCGCAGTATCGATGACACTCACGTATATCCGGGTATTACCCAACGGATTCGGTACCCACCCGGAGTCCCGGATATTCGGATTTTTTTATTTTTGAATTGATCGCATTTTGTATTGTTCTATCTGAAACTAATAAATGTTTTGTATGTTTTAATTAAAAACCTTTCAACCACTTTCCTTTTGAGATTGTACTGTTTTCAATGATTTCAATTCGAAACTAAACAGCTTTTAATGTTTCAATAAATGTACATATAATTATGAAAGTTTGAACACTTCCTATTTCATATTTCGTCCTTTTAATATGACTATGTACATTGAAATTGCCGATTTTGAAACGCTTTTAACTTTGATCACTTCCAACATAAAAATACTCATCTAAAAAAAAAGAATTGCACAGTGGGCAATTTTTTAGATTATTAGTAGCATAATGGCAAAAGTAGAGGGCTGGTCATATGAAAAAAATACAATTTTTTATTTAAGGCGATTTTTTCTGTAGAAAATAGCTTCCTTGTCTATAAAATAGTATATAGATATCAAAATATCTTTGTAGATTACTCCAACGACTTCCAGATTATTTTTTTAATTTAACACAGTCGGTAAAGATAACAAGTACAGTACACTCCCGCTAATTGCAAGCTCCGTAAGGTAAGTTCCACTTTTTTCCACTTCTCCTCCACACCTATTTTAACGCACACTCCATTGCGTCTCCCACTTAAGCGACTGCGACCGGCTGCGAGTCTCTGCGCATGTCCCAAAGTGCGAGCTCCAACACAGCGTGTTTATACGACGGAGCAGAGTGGGTGTACTCAATAAGTGCCGAATTCTTGGAATTATACTCCCCTACACACACTGAGCTTCAAGCTGCGATAGGTATAAAAAAAGTGTAGACAAAAACTGAAGGCGGGGATTTGTTCGTACGTGCCCACAGTTTCATAATCAGTTTGAATGAAAATCTTAGCTGCTCATTTTTTTTAGATATCGCATGTTCATTTTTTATGCTCATGGAAAGAAAAGTTTTGATAAAAAATCAATTTTGCACATTTTCAGAATGTAATTTTTCCAAATTCGTTGTCAAGGAGATTTTTTTGGTTCCATATTAGGAGATATTAGGAAGGATCCGAACGATGATATGTGTGATGATGAAGATTTTCCACGAATAGGTATTGAATGTATGAAATTAAAAACGTATGGAGATTTGAAGGCTGACTATAAGAGGTTTTGTTCCATGGGCAAAGATAAAAAATTTGCTGAAGATTGCCACAGTACAGTTAATTCACCCCTTTTTGAGGAAGATGATAACGTTTATGTTATTCAGAAATGTATCATATCTGAATTACACATACTGCAAGGGTTCGTCAATCACTTCTTTTGGGACGGCTTAGTCCCACAAGTGGATGAAGAAAAGGCACTGAAGTGGCCAATGAAACTAAAAGCCATACCGGAAAATGATCAAGGGCATATTTTTGAGGGAAATTCCTGTCGTAAACTCATCAAAAAAGCAGAAGAGCTCCTTGATTCAGAAATATATGAGGGCATCGACAACCTACAAGTATTGCCTTGCGTTATTCTGCTCTAAAAGCTATGGACAAAGTTGTAAGCTGTAGATTTTCCACTAGAGAGACTGGGCCTGATTTACATACACTTAAGTGAGTTGGATAAAGCTTTTCAGAGCATCGGAATTTCTAAAGCATTAAAAATCCACGTGCTTTTGGATCACATTGCTCACTGTTTACATTTTTTAGGTAAATAAGATTTGGGCCTATGGTCAGAGCAAGCGGGCGAGTCAATTCATAATGAATTTTTGAAATTCTGGGCACGTTATACAATAAATTTTATTCACGTTCCCTCGTATTCAAGCAGATTGAAAGAAGCGTTGGTTTAATTTTCTTCACTACACCTTTAGATCGAAAAATAAAATAAATTTTCATTAATTCCTCTTTGTTAATTCTATTTATTCACGCGCAAAAACATTACATAAATCTAATATATGAGTATAAGTTAAAATAAATTCAAAACCTATAGACAATAAAAAATGTCAAAAAATTAAAAAAAAAAAAGGAAAATACAAAAAAAATGGGACCAATATACCGCCACATCCACGCCGTTGGTCCTGAGGAAAGCAGAGAGTGGTATCACAGTTGAGCCTTGATTGACCAGATTCATTAAGACCGAATGTGATCCGGATAGTCGAATATCCAGATGATCCGGAAAATCATGACGATCGAAAATAGAACTCAATTGAACTCTGACGATCGAAAATTGAATCACATTCTACCGATTTCCAGTCCAAATAATCCGGCGGTCTGGATGATCGGGGTCAAGATAACCGTATTTGTACTGTATTCAGTTGATGGATTAAAAATCTTCTTTTCCATAATTCACAGCGGAATGCAGAGAAAAAATTTACAACATATACACACATTGAATCACATAAGGTTTTGCATGCTACATGCGCTTCTGATCTGTAAAAAAGCACAAAAGATGGTTTTGCGATATCTCAAAAAAATGAGCAGCTAAGATTTTCATTCAAACGGATTTTGAAACTGTGGACACGTACGAACAAATCCCCGCCTTCAGTTTTTGTCGACACTTTTTTTATACCTGTCGCCGCTTGAAGCTCAGTGTGTCCAGTTCCACCAGACTGGCATTTATCGGGAGTGTACTGTAAAATAAAACTCGTATATTCAATTCAGCAATTATTATTTCTCGATAATAAGGTACACAGCATTTTCGATGCTAGTTTTTAGAAGGCCATACATTCTTAATACAATACGATAGACAAGGACACGGTATGCGATTAAAACAAATATCCAACTCGTGATTTTCTTCCCTCCCTACGCAGTTCATACGTATAAGTATTAAAAATTGAAAAACGTACCATCTTTGGTATCTAAGAAGAAAACTTGGTCAGTCTGTTTATAGAGTGTGCACTAAAAAAAATAATAAAAAAATAAAACATATTTTCATTCTCAGGCCACAGGGGCAAAAAGGCGTTCAACATTGTGCCGTACAAACTACTATAATTTTCAATTTGACTGATAATCCTAATGTCAATAAGAGAAAGTAACATCGGAAATTCGATTTTCTGTGGTGATATTCGTATCGCAGAATTTTATAAATTCGTAATAAGGCAGCAATAAGTCCGAAATCCCTGTTTGATAAAATCCACTCGCCTTTTTTTGAATGATGACTGTCGGTAGATTACAAAAGAGTCAACGCCAAGGAAAGTAGAAAAACTTTCGATTACAAGTAAATTTTCACAAGTCGAACTAGCGTGTTGTCTAAAGCTCAACTTGTACTGTAAACTAGATGACTTACTCGTATAGACAGTGCTCACTGTACATCAAATTGAATGGAATCTATACGCTCGATAATTTGATATTTGTGTTATATTAATTATCTACCTAATAATTAGTCATGTTATACAAAATTATTATTTGCACGTGTGTATAGAAAATAATTAGTTAGAAGATGGAATGTTATCAGAGTCCTCTATTCTCTGCAGTGAAACTTGGTCCAACAAATTTGCTGCATCTTGGTCCAGAATCCAGTAGAGGGATCCGTCAACAGGTTGAACCCTCGTCGCTGGCAAGTTTTCCTTATCTTTCAAGATACGCTTTACATAGAAACAAATATAAATTAACTTACAACGTAATTTACAGGTACCGGTGATTTTTTCGTAACTGATTTTGAGCGATTATCGAGATTACACCGCTTAAAAATAGAATACAAACTGAAAGTAATCACTCAAATAATTAAGCGAAAGATGTAGTTTCAAAGTCAAAAGTACGGGTAGCAGTAGTTCATAAAAAATTATATATTCACATTCACCAGAGTAGTCACTAAAAACTGAGAAAAAAATCTCGTTTTTTCCGCTTTTCAAAGATTTTTCCCGCTAATTAAAATTTTCAATTTTATAACCTTCAAAAATAAACGATTTATAATAAGTGTTAAAAAAAATGTCAAAATTAATGAATCTTGAATAAAAATTAAACATTTAAAATTCATCGTCAAAAAAAAATTGAACTTTTAGGACTTCAAAATAGAAGCCTTCAAAATTGTACAACTTGAAGCGTTTTTAAATTGAAATAGTCCCATTCTCAAAATGTTAATCTTACAATCAGTGAATTAAATTTGACAACTGCTAAAAATACTCGAGTAACTCACGCCTATTGTTTCCAAAACTAGTAACTTTCACAGTTATGAAAACGAGTAAATTAATTTTTATTGGTTTTAATTAGTCTTAATTATATCTATAATTGTGGGAAAATGTTGTCTTTAAAAGTCTGTTAAATACGAAATTATCGAGACTTAGGCTTTTTATACATCGCAATATCTCAGTTCAAGTCCTTAAAACAGACATGCCCAACTCGGGGAAATTCCCTCTGGGAACACATGTTCTGCTTCCACCTCTCTTTCTCCTAGACAGCGGGAGTGGTGGTAAACGCTTGCGAGAATCTCTACTCTGTGACATACGCGTCTACCACGCGCATGCGTCCACCACTTGTCCCGCTCTCTAGGAGAAAGAGAGGTGGACGCGGAACATGTGTTCCCGGAGGGAATTGCCCCGAGTTGGGCACGTCTGCCTTAAAAGAAACACGTACTTCGCATATGGGTAATTGTCAAATTATAGGCAAATTTTAGCACCAACAGTGCAATCACATTATTATTAGGAATTAAATATTTCATAACGGAAATTGATCTTATCACATCTAAAAAATTTTCATTCAAAAGGGGTAGTTATGAAAATAAGAAATAATAATCAAATTCGTACATGAAATACGGATAGGGGATTTAAGGTTAGGAGATTGATGAAAGAGAGCGCGAGCTTTTAAAAAGTTCAAAAGTGAATAATGTAACGCATGCCATTTGGGAAAAACGAAATATTTACCTATTGTAGATAATTTTTCGAATATAAGTAAGGTGACGTAATAAATTAAAAGTGTAATTGTTACTATTATTTTTTATTTCAATAAATACGTTTTAAATTACGAAAATGGAAACAACGTGACTGCAGTACAATGTACAATTAAAGATTCAACATAAACTGAAACTATTTATAGGATTTATTATGCAGTCTTTCAAATGTATTAAAATCTATTTATTACATTGTGTCACGTACTAAATAAGTAACTAAGTAATAAAGTATGCTTCCATTTTTATCAAAATTGAAAATATGAACTCGTGAAAATTCAGCAGGTGTAAGGAAACCTACATTAAATTACATATTTTTTAAAATTTGTATATTAGAATCTCAGCACCTTTTAGCTGCAAAAAAAAATCTACCTACCTGTGCCGTAATATAATTTCCAACAGATCTCTTTTTTTCTAATTGACTTATTTAGCTCATCACTTCTTGAGATCTGTATATGTGACGTGCGCCGAAGAAAGGGGGCTTACTCTGGAAAGCATGATTTTTCAGGGCGAGCGGTCGAAGTCGACCGGATAGACGCGACTTTGGGAAGAGAGGGAAGAATCAAGAAATCTTCCCTCTCCACTTACCACTTCATTCTCACGAGGAAAGAGATAGGTCGTAGGCACGGCTCACGGACGGGTATAGATGAGACGCGGAGATGTAGTGGTTAGTGGTGGGAGGTGTTTCACGGGATCTCGAGCTCTCGAGCGAAAGCCTGATTTCTCGGGTACCTAACAACTCAATTATTAGCAATAATAACGTTCGAAATTTTTTTTAGATGGTTTCATTAAAAAGAGCAACTCAAAAACTATCGAAAGGTGTAAAAACCTCGATTTCGATTTTTTTAGAATAATCCCACTTTCTTCGGCGCACGTTACATATTTATAAATAGAGATTAGGAAACAGTAAATAAACCGGCCCACCTGATACAGGCGCACGCGTATATAAGCAGTCGTACGCTCTTCTATAGTACCGCACGGGAATTATGAAGTTTAGCCTTTGTTTATATTTATAAAAAAAACATATTTTAATCATAAAAAACCACCTAGTTATGAAAGAAAACACCGTTGAGCAAGTAACGGAATGGTTTTTATATTTTTTTCACTCCGAAACTGGTTTTTAACGCACGTACGCGAATGACGTTTTTTATGTCAAAATGCACTTTTCAGCTTTAATATCAGATTCATGAAAAAATGAGTTAATATTTTAAGCTCAATTTTATAGATTCGTATATTAAACGATACACTTGATATTTCTGTATTTATTACTCAACTGTAACTACAGTATTTTACTAGAAAAAAAGACGTACGGTAATGACAAGAATCGAGGGACAGACTTTAAGGTTTTTATAATATTATTTATTTGAATAAAAAAATGTGCATACATTAAATTTAGGTCGAGTATTCTGTTCCGGCAAAATATGCCGGATTTTAATTTTCTCGTCCGGCATATTATGCCGGATTTTAATTTTCTCTTCCGGCATATTTTATCATGTACTAATTTGAATTCTAAGGAATTTATTATGAATTCCAAACGATTTATTATTATTTCCAAATAATTCTAGATTAATTGCAACGAGTTAAAAAATTCATGTTTGCAAAAATATGTCGGACAATACAAAATTAAAGCGAGATATTGGTGACAGATGGAGGTTATGTGTCACCTGTAGTATATTTAATTTTCTCTTCCGGCATATTTTTAATAACGTAATAATTCTCCGTGAGTTATCATAAATTTCCACAACTTTCATAAATATCCAAAAATTTAATAAATTTTCACAAACATAATAAATATAAAAAAATTTCATAAATTTCAACAAATTTAATGTATTTTTGAAAAATTCCATAAATTTTAGGAATTATGGTGTGCCTTTCCACCCCCCCCCCCACCACGGGACGTTGGAAAGGGGTAGGGGTTTAAACCAACAATATTTCTGTAACCAGTCACAGGGATGCCTTGCCGGAAGAGAAAATTGAGATCTGGCAAAATATGCCGGAACAGAAAATTAAGATCCGGCAAAATATGCCGGATCCGTATACAATACGTTAAATTTATGTTCATCTAAAGTTTACAAACTTGATACGTTAAGCGTTTTTCAGGTTCCTGTCTAAAAAAAGGAGAAAATCAGTTTATCCTTGTGCAAAATGAGGTTAGGACACCGTACTGTAATGAAGTTTCGGGTACGAGTTTCTAAGTTAATGTCACATTACTGGGACTTCAACTTTGCCTTCAATTTGACAATTACCCATATAACGTTAAGGCACAGTGCACGGAACAGTGCAATACTCCATGGTGCATTGCTCAAGGGGACTCATCAGCGTTATAAAACGGATTCCCAGTTTCCGGCCGCATGGTTGAATATTTTGGTCTGATATTTTGCATACCTCATATTTTTTCCAATATCAGACCAAAATATTCAACCGTGCGGCCGGAAACTGGGAATCCGTTTTATAACGCTGATAAATCCCCTTAAATGAAGCATCCGCTCAAAGAACACTGTATGAAGAGAGATTTTGACTCACTGAAATCTATGTTCATACTGTGAGTTTTTGGGATTCGGAAATTCACCCGCGGTAGCGCTGAAATCGGAATTTCGATTTCTATTTTCTTAATTTTATTTAAAATAGTATTCAACATTAACTTCCTATTAAGTAAATAATACCTTATAGTTGTCTAATAAGTATTCAAATTTAAATGTCAAAATTCAACTGTATTGATTTTAACGCTACTGCAGAAGAATATTCGAATAAAAAAGAACTAATAGTATATGAACATAAATGCCAGTAAGTCAAAATCTCTGTTCGTGTAACGTTCTATGAGCCGACGCTTCAAATAATAATGTGATTAATTAAAAAGTAGTGTAAAACATGGAAAACAACGAGGAATCATTATATCTTGTGAAAGAACCTAAAAAATAGGCTGCAGCGACATGAGCACAACCACGAAGTAGTATAAGGAGACCCCACTCCCGGAAAATATGGACGCGTGGATTCGGATTTAGTTAGTTTGCATTGCTCGTAGCGCCTCTTGCGGAAACATGCATACATACATACAGATCTACATACGTACAGGCATACACATTCGTAAAAATCTGTGTTTCGTGACAAGCATGTGTGCGTTTGTTGTCCCCGGCTCACATAATTGGTGCCGTCATTTGTATACCGTGTACTTCAACGCTTTTCCGCAAGAGGCGCCGCGAGCGATGCAAACTAACTAAATTCGAATCTACGCGTCCGAAATCCGAATTTTCCAAAGACCGCATGGGAGTGGGGTCTCCTTATACTACTTCGTGAGCACAACAAGTGCGTACCTAGCCTCAATTCTACCCCCTCCCTCGAACTGGAACCTTGACGCGGTGGGAGGGCTTAGCGGGCGGCCCTTGGGTCACGGAGGCAGCGGTGTCCTGAAGAGTCGGTGAAAGAGTGAAGGGGAGCTCTATAAACGGGTATTTCCCCAGCTGGATGAGGGGTGCGCTATAAACGCGTCCATCCCCACGAATGGAGAAGGACGTTTGCCCCAGGTAGTGAAGTTAAGTGTGTGTCAGAGTGCGCTTGATGGGGAGCCATATAAACGGGTATTGCCCCTGCTGCATGAAGGGGGGCGCTATAAACGCGTCTATCCCCGTGAAAGGAGATGGATGAATGTCCACCCCTGGGAGGACACCGCAGGGCCTCCGCAGCCGGCGACTAAGACCAGTTCAATGATCGTTTCCGTACGGGGTCCCACTGGGAGTGCCCCGCCGCCGAGTGGTGTTCTTTCCGACCCACGAGGGGGCGTGGCTGATGTGAGCTAGCTCTGCCGAGGTGGCGACTGCGTACGGGATCAGATACCAGCCCCTTCGGGACCGTGATCAGGTAGTGCGTATTGGGCACAGAGGTCGGGATCTGTGCCAGTTAAGTGAGCCCGGTCCGTCCGTGTATTATGGGATCTCCATCGGAGCTCCTCCGGGACCGGAAAACGGAGGTTGGGCCTCAGGGAACTGGGGTACGACTGCGGTCCGAGGGTATACCCGTTCCCGACTATTCCGGCCCGCTCCCTTACGCACGATGCGCTGGCAAAGAAACTGATGGATAAAATGACTAAGAAAAAGGAACGCGAAAATGAAATAACACAGGAAAAAGAAAAAAAAGGTAAGGAGAAAAAAAGCGACATGGCCCCTCCAGGAGCTGAGGGATGGCAGGACATCCTCCAGCTCCTGAAGGAGCAAGGAGAAAAAATAGAGAGACTAGGCCGGGCGTTCAAATTCATTCAGGAGGGAATGCTGAAGAACACTCCCGGCCCGGTGAAGATGAGTATTCTGGAGGCTAGCGAGGTCACAAGTGTTTGGTGGAGAGCGGGATGGAAATACAGAGGAGGCTGGATTCCCATCCCGACACGAGAAAAATTATTAAAGCCACAAGGACCCGCTCGGCATCTCTGGGAGACAAGCCCAGAGGTGAGAGGAGGGAGGTTTCCAGAGGTAAGAAGAGGGAAGCTCTCTCTTCACCTGAGGACAGGGTCAACAAAAAGACCAAGGGCAGCATATCGCCTACTTTTGCGAAAGTCACCGGGAGTCAGTCAACCCAGAAGGCGGAGGGCTGGCACCTGGTGGAGAAGAAGAAAAAGGAGAAGGAAAAGAAGAAGGGGGAGACGCAGGAAGCGTCTCCGAAGGACAAAGGTGGGGAGGGAAAAAAGCCTCCTAAACGCTCCTCCTCCGCCAGTTCGAGCGACGCCATCAGGGTTTCGGCGAAGGACGGCGAGTCCTACGCCGAAATCCTGAAGGATATCAAGGCGCGGTTTAAGACGGACGAGGCGGGAGTAGAAATCTTGTCCGTAAGGAGGACGAGGAAGCAGGAGCTGCTCGTCGTCCTCAAAAAGGGAGGTGATGTCCCAGCCTTTAGAAAGGCCCTAGAACAGGTGGTCGGGGAGAGAGCCAATGTTCGGGCCCTCGTCACCACAAGAGCTGTAGAGGTGAGGAACCTCGACGAGACAGTGACCAGGGAGGAAGTCCTCGAGACGTTGGGAAAGGCGCTGGGCAGGGCCATTCTGGAGGTGCCCTGCAGACTCTACTCTCGCTTCGGCGGGGTAAAGGCTGCTGTGGTAAACCTGATCGGGGTAGACGCGGATAGTCTGCTCCGGCTGGGCAAAATTCGCCTCGTATGGGTGAACTGCCGCATCCGGGAGCACGTGGAGGTAGCGAGGTGCTACAAGTGTCTCGGGTTTGGCCACCTGTCGGGCGCCTGCAGTGGCCCCAACAGGAAAGACGCCTGTTGGAGGTGTGGAGACGCGGGACATGTGGCCAAGAAGTGCAGGGGCCCCCCAAAATGCCTGACGTGCTCCGACAAGGGTGCAAGGGGGTTCGCCCACGCCGCGGGGAGTGGTTCCTGTCCGGTGTTCCGGGAGGAACTCAAGAGGTTGAGGCACAGAAAATGAGATTTCTGCAACTTAACCTCGGGAGGGGAAGGGACGCCCAGAGCCTCCTGATGCAGATGGCCAGAGAAAGGGGGGCTGATGTGCTGCTCATCAGTGAACAGTACAGGAAGCCCGAAAACTCTACCTGGTTCCAAGATGCATCACGGAGAGCGGGGATCGTGACGTGCAACCCCGATTTGGGGGTTGGGAGAGTTCTGGAGAGAGTCAAGGGGTTCGTCTGGGCGGAGGTGGCGGGTGTACGCGTTTACAGCTGCTACTTCTCCCCATGCAACCCCTTCGCCATCTTTGAATCCGAGATTCTCGCTCCTGAGGAAAGCCTCAAAGAGGCAGCTGGGCAGGTCCTCATTGCCGGAGACTTCAACAGTAAGTCGCCGGAGTGGGGTGAGACCTGATTGGACAGGAGGGGAATCTTGGTGAATGAGATGGTCGCTAGGAACGACCTAATCGTCTTGAATCGGGGCCAAGAGAACACCTTCAGACGAGGGATCGCGGGATCGATAATCGACATCGAGATTGCCACGCTCAACTCGCGGCGAGAATAAAAGACTGGCGGGTGCTCGAGGAAACAACCCTGAGTGATCATCAGTGCATCGAGTTCAATATAGCGAACCGGAGCACCGGACGGACGGAAGAAAGGGGCGATAAACGTAAACGTTCCTCCTGGAACGCAAAACGGCTCAGCAAGGAGAAGCTTCGAGAATTTCTCGAGGAAACCAGGCTTATCGACGAGCTTGGTTGGGTTGAGCCCGCTGAGCCGATGGAGAGAGTGGTACACATAACCAGACAGAAGAACGAGAGAATCGAGAAGACCCTGTTCCCGCGAGTGGAATCATTCCCACGAGAGGACTGGGGATCCTGCGTGGTCAGTGACGAGGAGCTCTTCACCCTCGAGGAACTAAAGAAAGCTAGTCGAAGGCTGAAGGCCGATACGGCACCGGGGATCGATGGTATACCGAACGAGATCCTCAAGGAGGTGATCGAAGTGTATCCAGAGATCCTCCTTGAAGCCTTTAACTCTTGTCTTCGGATGGGGGAGTTCTTCGCTGACTGGAAGAAGCAGAAACTGGTCCTCCTCCGAAAGGGAGGAAGGCCTCTAGATAAGGCTTCATCCTTCAGACCAATATGTCTGATGGACACAATGGGGAAGCTTCTGGAGGACCTGATTCTGCAGAGACTTTAGAACCATATGCAGGGCGAATACGGTCTGTCGGACAACCAGTTCGGCTTTTGCAAAGGCAGGTCCACAATTGACGCAATTCAGTCAGTGGTGGATCTCGCCATTCAAGCAAGAAAAGGAACTGGTAAGCGAAAAGGATTCTGCGCACTGATCAGTGTTGATATTCACAACGCGTTCAATTCCGCAAGATGGAAGATCTGCATCGAAGCGATGATGCGTAAGAAGGTGCCCGAATATCTGTTGCGAATGATGGATAATTACCTGAGCGACAGATGGGTGATCTACGAGGGCGGAGCGTGGACTCTCCAAGAGGAGATGACATGCGGCGCTCCTCAGGGATCGCGGGTGGGGTCATTCGTGTGGAATGTTATGTACGATGACTTCCTGCGAATGGAGCTATCCGCTGGCACGACGATCGTCGGCTTCGCGGACGACGCGCTGATCGTGTGCACAGCGGACGACACAGAAATCCTTGAGCTGAGGATCAATGAGAGCCTGCGACGAGTGAAGCGTTGGCTGGATGCCAGAGGTCTTGAAATGGCCCTGGAAAAGACCGAAGCGCTGCTCGTTACAGACAGGAGATCCTTCCAACTCCCACAGATTATGTTGGGTGGGCTCGAAGTCCAGTGTGGCAGGAGTCTGAAGTACCTGGGAGTGCAGTTAGACCGTAGGCTTAGCTTCGGCGGACACCTCCGGCTCGCGGCTGCCAAAGCCATCCAATGTGGAGCTGAATTAGCTCGGCTCATGCCCAACATTGGTGGTCCCAGAGAAGCGAAGAGAAGTCTATCCTAAAAAAGCTGTCCTCAGCACAGAGAGGTGTGGCGCTGAGAATTACCTCGGCCTACCGCACCGTCTCGACAAGTGCTGCTTTGGTCCTGGCAAGCTTGCCGCCAATTGAACTGTTGGCGAGGGAAAGAGGGGAGGTCTTTCGTCTCCGCAAGGAGCTTAAGTCCGAGAACGTTCGCGCGAAGGTAGCGATCCGCAAGGGCGCTAGACACAGGCTTGTCGAGAGATGGCAGGCAGGATGGCGTGGGGAGACGACGGGAAGATGGACACATCGTCTAATCCCGGAGCTCGCTCCCTGGCTGGTAAGGAAGCACGGCGAAGTTGGCTTCTATTTGACGCAGGCGCTTGCGGGTCACGGTTGTTTCAACTCGTACCTAAAGCGATTCAAGAAGAGAGACGAAGAAAGGTGTGATTACTGCGGTTCCCCTGTGGACGATGCAGAGCACACACTCTTCGTCTGCGAAGAATGGAAAGTGGCAAGAGAGGCTCTGTGTCGGGCGGTGAACACTGAGTTCACCCCTGAATCAGTAGTCCCTCTCATGTTCCGAGTCTGAGCAGTGCTGGCAGCGCGTCGAGTCCTTTATCACGCACGTGATGAGGACTAAAGATCTTGATGGGCGTTCAAGGGAAAATTCGGATGGGTAGGGCCATGCAAAATCCCCCAGTAAGAGCTCGGGCCTCCGGCCGCGAGATACATTAATTTTATACTTGAAATTTTTTTTTTTTGATGTTTCGAGTAAAAAAAAAAAAAAAAAATAGAAAATACGAAAAGGTGGAGAAAAAAAAAAGAGTAATGAATAATAAAGGGGGTGGGGGTTGGGGGCGGCTTAAGGCACGAGCTCGAACTCACGGGGAACGGATGACGGAAGAGTCGCATAAGCGACTTTATTAAGCAGGAGCCCGCTGCTCGCGAAGTACGAAGCCAATAGGCGGTTCCGCGAACAGCAAATGGGTTCGAAAGAGGAGGTTTTCTGGTTTTAACAGGTATGCCTAGACCCGTCCTAGGATAGTCCTGTACTACGTCTATAAAAGATTTCGCCATTTTTTCCTCCTCACCAAAAAAAAAAAAACCTCAATTCTACCGACGTGTGCAACCGTTTTGATTATTATTGACAATTATTAATTTTTTGAAGGTTTGATAACTGTAAATATATAATAATTTCTACTGAATATGCGTTATGTTTCTCAGTAGGCGGTTGTGATGTTACCAAAACAACGGGGACTCGCAGAAAGCTATTATAATTATTCTTCTATTTTCATTAATGCTTCAAACTTTCCTAACGATTGGATATTTTGTTGAGTAGTCTATATAACAGTTTCAATTTCTTATGAAATACTTCTTATAAAATGCACTTACGAATTGTACTAGAGTTTAAAACGATACATACGAGTTATTACTCGTTTCTAAAACGGTTTATGAAACTGACTCGTTTTGATAACGATATGTGTGAGTTACTCAAGTTAAATTCGTGTCTTGTGATTTACTCGAGTCTTTTTACAGCTGTCAAAATGTTGAATGTAGTGAATATATATATTTGCTCCGCTGGACATCAGTATTTTGCGAATTTATGTGTCATATTATGACTTGAGAGATAAAATCAGTTAATAATATGAATATAATAAATGTATAATAATGAATTATAATACCAAACATTTTCCAAAAGTGGAAAAATATTAACCGTGATAGCCACCCGCTACAACGAACTGATTTTTGAAAAGAACATATGTAATGTGCGAACCTTGCATTCTAAGAATTTCTAGAACGGCTCAAATTAACGGTTAAACCTTGCACTTTACAGTGAAAAAATTATTTCTGTCGCCATCTTGAGCGGTAACGGGTTTATCTATTACCGCTCAAGATAGACGACGGAAATAATTTTTTCACAAAATACAAAGTTTAACCTTTAATTTTAGCTACGTCAAAAGTTTCTAGAACGTCAGGTTCGCACCCTATGTTGTATTCAAAAAACTTTCCTTAAAAACCTGACGTGATGGAGCAAATTTGACATCATATTCCAAATCAGCGACCCCAAAAACATATTATACATATATATATATATATATATATATATATAAGTAGTAGACTGGTTAAGAATGGCTATACAACTTTAATTTGTGTGTGTGTGTGTGTTGAAAACGGCCGTGCAGCGGCGCCAGTAGTAACTTTGTTCTACAAAACCAAACAATACCATAGGAAAAAAGTACAAAAGTTACAAAATAAATATGAAAAACAATTTAAAGTAATTTTTTCTTCACAGTGTAGAGTCAGGTAGTAAATTTGACTTATGTACTTACTTATTATTTTGTTTAATGTAGGAAATAGCGGCATAATTGACATAATTCAGACAAAAAAAAATTGCATGGATATTCGGGACTTATAACAAATAATTAAAAAATAAATAAGGAATACACAAATTGATGAAAAAAAATTGTCGAAAATATAAATTATAGAATTATAAAATTTCAAATAACGACAAGATTCTTGATGAACATAAATAAAATCCCGAATTTAAGAATACCCCAAACAAAAACTGACCGAATTATAAAATTGCCTGATTATACAATTAACGAATTATACAAACTAAATGAATAAATTATGAAATTATAAATTAAACAATTTAATTAATCATTAATTAATCAATTATTAATTATTTTCGGCAAATTTAAATTTTAGGAATTGAAATATTTATGGGAATTTAACAAATCATTTAGTTTATAATTCGGTCAATTTTATAATTCGCTAGTTATATTTTCGGCGTTTTTTTTTCGTTAATTTGTGGTTTTGTTATTTATTTTTTCGTTATTTTGATAAGTCCCGGATATTCAAACACTTTTAAATATAGCGACGAAGATCTGATTTTTTATATTTCTGTTTTACAATATAATGCGACTATACAATAAATATAATTATTATATCTATATATTACAAACAAGTAATAAGATTCATCATGAAATATTATTTTCTATTATGAATAACGAACTCTCAAATGTATGTATGTATATTGTATACTATAGCGCCATTTCCCTTTCGGGGTAGGCAAGAAACTACCCGAATCGGGTAGTGTTTCTAGGTGGATAGTTTCTTGTAGTAAATAACTACAAGTGTGGGCAAACCACACCCACAAATGTGATATTTTTAAAATCAAATAGACTTTGTAATGAAGATGAAATATTCTAATATTTGTATAGTCACTCTTAAAGAAAGACATTGAAGAATATTTTTATCTTTGACAACGCTCAAATTAATTAAGAATTATATTTCGAAGTCTTACAATAGATTGCGAATTAGAATTGGATTTCAGCTAATTTCGCTAATTTCTTTTTTTTGCAAATTAGCTTTTTTGGAATCAGCTAAAGAAATTTTAGCAAACTGTAACATTCTATTCTGCGAGTATAAGTAAATAGCGTAGGCCAAAATGACACTGAATCTAGCACCCAGTTATCAGCACCATGTTACTTTTTAAAAATATTTAGGTTGGTGCCAATGAAATAAGGAAATACGTGGCGCCTGCGCTTTGGCAATGTTGACATTTGAATTCCTCCTAACCTCCGTTTGACATTTCTCGAAAATATATTCAAAATTTGAACGTTTTTATTCGAGTCCAATTCTCTGTTACTAGATTTATATGTTATTGACAAAACTATTTTCAGATCTTACTCTATTCTATCTCTCTTTTTATTTTATCCCATAAGACTCAATGATAAATCAGTTTGGTTATGCGAAGAAGGTTATTTTCGACGCAGCAACAATTGATAATGTATTTCTATTAAACATTCTAACGTATATGATTTTACGACCAGGAAGTTTTCCAACTGAATCATCTTCATGTCCCGGCCCAGTGCACCAGTTAAATTTAGTCAAGGAAGAAATCAGGGCGATTTTTCAATTTTCACTTCCTCGAAAAATGGGCCTGGTTTTTGCCTTGACTAAATTTAACTGGTGCACTGGATCGGGACATGAAGATTATTCACTTTTGAAACCTCCTGACCATGAAATGTCAGGGGACGCGCCCCTGGACTCTGACGATGACGTTGTCGAGGAAGTGAAAATTGAAAAATCGCCCTGGTTTCTTCCTTGACTAAATTTAACTGGTGCACTGGGTGGGGGATTGAAGATTATTCACTTTTGAAACCTCCTGACAACGAAATGTCAGGGGACGCGCC
>CAKNXH010053613.1:0-11219 GCA_932178445.1 Andricus quercusramuli | reverse complement strand
ATTTCTACCAAATTTTGGAATTTTCATTTAAAAAGACGAAATTTTCAACATAAAAGTTGAGTTTTCTGTCCAAAAATATGATTTTTTAACAAAAACATTCATTTTTTACTAAATAGTTCAATTTTCTACCAAATTGTTGAATGTTCAAGGCAAAAAAAAACAAATTTTATATAAAGAGGTGAATTCTCGTCCAGAAAATTACGAATCTTCAATTTTGGATTTAAAAAAAAATAGTTTAATTTTTAACCAAATAGTTGCATTTTCAACAAAAAAATTAATTCTCGAAACCAAAAAAAAAAGAATTTCCAACAAAAAGAGAATTTTTAACCAAATTGTTAAATTTTCATAAAAAATGATTTAATTTTTAATCGAATAGTTCAATTTTGCAATTTTCAACCCAAAAAGACGAAACTTTCAACAAAAAAGTTGAATTTTCGACTTAAAAACATGACTTTTCATAAAAACAGTTGAATTTTCTGTCCGAAAATATGATTTTTTTTAACAAAAACGTTCATTTTTTACCAAATAGTTTAATTTTCTGCCAAATTGTTGCATTTTCAAGCCAAAAAAAAAACGAATTTTATACAAGAAGGTAAATTCTCGTCACGAAAATAATGAATCTTCAATTTTGGATTTTCATAAAAATAGTTTAATTTTTAATCAAACAGTTGCATTTTCAACCAAAAAATTAATTCTCGAAAAAAAAATTCCAACAAAAATATAATTTTTTACCAAATTGTTGAATTTTCATGAAAAATAATATAATTTTCATTAAATAGTTAAATTCCTACCAAATTTTGTCTATCCGAAAATATAATTTTTCAATAAAAACGTTCATTTTTTACCAAATAGTTGCATTTTCAACAAAAAAATGAACTCCCGAAAAAAAAGGAAATTCCAAGAAAAAAGATAATTTTTTACCAAATTGTTCAATTTTCATAAAAATAATTTAATTTTTAATCAAATAGTTGAATTCCTACCAAATTTTGGAATTTTCAACCCAAAAAGACGAAACATTCAACAAAAAGTTGAATTTTCTATACAAAAATATGATTTTTCAACAAAAACGTTTATTTTTTACTAAATAGTTTCATTTTCTACCGAATTGTTGAATTTTCAAACAAAAAAAAAACAAACGAATTTTATACAAAAAGGTGAATTTTCGTCCCAAAAATTATCAATTTTCAACTAAAAGTATGAATCATCAAATTTTATTTTTCATAAAAATAGTTTGATTTTTAACCAAATAGTTGCATTTCCAACCAAAAAATTAATTCTCGAAAAAAAGAGGAATTTCCAACAAAAAGATAATTTTTTACCAAATTGTTAAATTTTCATGAAGAATAATTTCATTTTTAATCAAATAGTTAAATTTCTACCAAATTTTGGAATTTTCCACACAAAAAGACGAAATTTTCAACAAAAAAGTTGAATTTTCGGCTTGAAAGCATGAATTTTCAACAAAAAAGTTAATTTTCTACCAAATAGTTAAATTTTCATGAGAACTAGGTTCATTTTTAACCAAATAGTTGAATTCGCTACTAAAAATATGAATTTTTAACAAAAAAGTTAATTTTCAATCGAATAATTCAATTCCTACCAAATTTTTGAATTCTCAAGCCAAAAATACGATTTATTATACAAAACAGTTGAATTTTCCACCAAAATGACGAATTTTCAATCAAAGTGATGAACCTAACAAAAAAAAAGAATTAATATTTTGAATAGCTCAACTTTAAATCAATTACATTTTTTTTTAACCAACTTTCAATGAAAAATGTAATTGTTGATATTTCAACCAAAAACATTTTTAATTTGAAATAAAAAACAGTTTAATTCAACCAAAGAGTTAAATTTTCCACTAGAAAAGATCAATTTTCATTTAAATATATCAATTTGCAACAAAAAATGGAATCGTTATATTTTTATTTAACAAAAAATTAATTCTCAACTAAAAACAAAAACGAATTATCAACAAATTTAATTTTCTACCAAATACATCACATGTGTTGTGTGGCGAATATTTCAAAGTCGATTTTCTCGAAAACGGTGAAAAAGCACATATTGCTGTTTGGCAAATTAATACTTAGGTAATGAGCTTCTATTAAAAAATTATGAACCGAAAACTAAAATTTACAATTTTTGCTCTCCCCTTGTTAGTACAATCCAATGAAAAATCGCGGCCACTGAATTTTCCGGTCAACGAAATTTCCAGACTCTTCCCGGTTTCCCGGTTGGGGAAAAAGTTTTTCTTTTTTTTTTTTAAATCAAAAGTTACAATGTGCAATTTTTTTTAGGGACAAGTCTACTAAAGGGTCAAATCTCTTAACAGAAGGTTAGATTTTTCTGAAGCATTGATAACAAAGTACAAATGAGTTTCGATTGAAAGAAATTGAAGCATGCAAGGCAATATTTCGTAAGCATTGTTCGTTAATAGACGCTCGTCATGCGACAAATAAATTCCGTTGACTAAAGGGGCAATCCGGGCAATCGACATAATTGAGGAGGTTGGGCTTTTGATCCGTTTCATCCTAAGCATTCTGTCTAAAGTAACATTTTAGATATTCAGAGTGGCCGCAAAACCTAATTTTTTCAATTCTCTGACTTTTTTTATTTTTTCCTGACAATTTGTCATTTTTCCTGACCTTTGATATTTAAAGACGAGCATTTTAATATTGTAACATTCTTAACATTGAATCTTTTATGAACGGAATAAAACAATTTCAGATTGAAAATTTAAACGTTTTTAATTTATTTATTTCAACAAAACTAAAGCATTTCTAAAAGCCAAAGCCTAATCTAATACGTTAATTCTTTTGAAAGTTATCGTGCTAATAAAAATCTACACACTAACAGACAGAAAAACAGACAGACAGGCAGACAGACATACATTTTGTAAAAACCTGTTTTTTGGGTTCAGGGGGGGAATACCGTGAAATATAAAAAATTTCTTAATAATTTTTTAGACAAAATAGTTGAATTTTCAACAAAAATGTTGAATTTTCGATAAAAAGGACGAATTTTCAATAAAATACTTGATTTTTTAAACAAATTGTTAAATTTTCAAACCAATTTCCTTGGAAACTTATTTAATTTCTAAATAAATATATCTTTTAAATTAATTCGAATTTTTCCTAATGTTTTGTGAAATACTGTTGAATGTTCTTAACATACAATGGTGAATTTTCAACCAAATGTATGAATTTTCAATACTAAAAGACGAATTTTCTGTAAAAAAATATGAGCTTTCAACAAAACTATTGTATTCGACTGAATAGTTGAATTTTCAACCAAATTGTTGAATTTTCAACCAATGAAGATGAATTTTCAATAAAAAAGGACGAATTTTCTGTGCAAAATATAAATTTTTAACAAAACTGTTGAATTTTTCACCAAATTGTTAAATCTTCAACCTACAAAGATGAAATTTCAAGCAAAAATATTAAATTTTTAAATTAAATTTTTCAACCTACAAAAATCAATTTCCAAATAAAAAAATTGTTTTTTCTGTATAAAAGGACGACTTTTCTACATAGATCAATTTTCAACCAAAAATATATTTTTGAAACCAAAAGCAGGAATTGATAACAAACTGTATCATTTTCGACCAAAAAAGATTAATTTTCAACAAAACATGTACTTAAATGTTTAACCAAATTGTTAAATCTTCAACCTACAAAGATGAGATTTCAACCAAAAATATTAATTTTAAATCCAAAAGAAATAATTTACAACGGTTGAATTATCAATTTAAAAGATGAATTTAAAAAAAAGTAGTTGACTTTTTAACCAAATTGTAAAATTTTAAAGTCTACATAGATTAGTTTTCAAACAAAAATATTAATTTCGTGTAAAAAAGGACGAATTTTCTACGCATGAATACAAATTTTCAAAAAACTATTAATCTTCGTCAAAATTGTTGAATTTTTAAATTTTCAACCAAAACTATTAATTCTCAATCCAAAAGGCCGATTTTTCAGCAACAAAAAAAAAAGATTTAATTTCCCACCGAAAAAGATAAATTTTCAACAAAATAGTTGAATTTTTAACAAAATAGTTAAATTTTTAACAAAAAATATTGATTTTTAGTAAAAGAGGACGAATTTACTATGCAAAACTGCGATAACAAAACAATTGAATTTTTAACCAAATTGTCAAATCTTCAACCCACAAGGATGAAATTTCAACCAAAAGTATCAATTTCACATCCAAGAAGGCTAATTTATAAATTTTGAATTTTCTATAAAAAAAGATGAATTTTTAACAAAATAGTTGAATTTTTAATAAAAAATATTAATTTTAAATAAAAGAGGACGAATTTCCTTTGCAAAAATACGATTTTTCAAAACTTTTGATTTTTCAACAAAACAGTTGAATTTGTAAACTAAAAAGAAGAATTTCCAACCAAATGATCAAAATTTTTATTAAAAAAGATCATTCGTCAAACGAAAAGTTGCATTTTCAACAAAATATCTTAATGTTCATGCCAAATGATTTGAATTTCCAAACAAAAAGACGAATTTTCAAATAAAAAAAGAGTAATTTTCCATTAAAAATTCAAAACCTAAATTTTTAATTGAAAAAATTTAATTATCAACAAAAAAATGTTTAATCAAGGAAAACTTTTTTGTCTTTTTCGATCAAAGTTGCACAACAAGGAAAAAAACTATTTCTTAAAAGTCGTTTAACCAAATTTCAACCAAAAATTAATTTAATTTAAAATCAAAAGCAGTTGAATTCAATAAAAAAAGAAGATGAATTTTTAACAAAATAATTAAATTCTCAACTAAAGTAGCCCAACTGCTGGATTTTCCACTTACCAAGATTAATTCCTAAGACAAAATTTAATAGTTGATATTTCAGCAAAAAAATAATAAATTTCTACCAAAAAAGATGAATTTCGAATAAATAAGACGAATTTTTAACTAAAAAAAAAATCACTTTTCCACCAAAAATGGAAATATCAGATTTTCATTTTTCAACCAAATTGATAAGTATTCAACCCACAAAGATTAATTTTCAACCATAAATATTAATTTCCAGTCGAAGAGGACGAATTTACAGAAAAAACTTGAATTTTCAACCAAAAAGAATGACTTTCTAATAAAATGTTGTTGAATTTTCAACCGAATAATAACGTTTTCAATTCAAAATATAATCAATAGGAGGAAGCAATCCCAAAAAATTAAATTAAAATAGAAATACAAAGAAAATAAATTACTGACAAGCATAATTTCAGGGCAATCGCAAAACTTTATTTTCAAAATTTCTAATTTTTCACTAAACAATTTTTTATTTTCCTTGACCATTAATATCCAAAGACCAGAATCTTAATCTTGCATCATTTTTAACATTGAATATTTTATAAACGGAATAAAATAATTTCCAATTAAATAAAAACAATTAACTTATTTATTTCAAATTTATTTATTTCAAGCAAAAAAGATGACTTTTCGACAATAAAGGATGAACTTACAATCCAAAAGAATGAATTTTTAACAAATCCGTTGAATTTTCGAACGAAAAATATGATTTTTTAACAAATTATTTCAATTTTCAACAAAATAGGTAAATTATGAACCAAATTAATAAACTTTCAACTTGAAAAGATGAATTTTCATCCAAATGGTCAAATTTTCGGAAAAAAAGAATACAATTTTACAAAAAATGTTGCATTTTCAATCAGATTAATTTTCAAGTCAAAACCCGAGTTTTTTAGAATTAGTTGAATTTTCTACAAAAAAACTTTGTTTTTTTCTTGCAATATCTTTAACGTAGAATCTTTTATAAATGGATACAAACAATTTTAGATTAAAATTTAAAAATTTAATTTTCATTTATTTCAACCGAAAATATGATTTTGTAACAAAATAAGAGATTTTTGAAAAATTTCAGGATTTAGTCGAATTTTTCACTTGAAAATTTAATTTTCATCTTGCAAAATTTTTAACATAGTCTTTTATGAACAGGATAAAAAAATTTCAAATTAAAATTACAAATTTCAAATTGACCATCCTTGACAGTTACTTAAAGAGCCTCTTATAGAAATTCCTTGACTTTTGAAAGATTTTTCTTAAACTCCCTGACTTTTTCCTGATCAATAAAATTTCCTAATTTCTAGGTATAATAATAATAATATAATTAGCTCGCAAGTTTGAGCGCGCCCACCTTTTTGCACAGGCCTTTTAAAATTAAAGGTCAAATCATCGACAACAGTAATTTGGTGATTGTGAATTCTCTTTTGTTAAAGCTCCTTTAACGAATTGTATTTATCATGATTTCTTTATTATTTGCTCCTAATTTTGCATTTAATTCTATCCTCAGCTGCCGTGAACATTTTATATCATTTCAATAAATGTACATTATTACAATTCATAATATGCATTGATATTAAAAACAGACGTATTTTCCTTGTCTTTTTTTATAATCGAAAAAAAGTGCGCATCCTGTAAAAAAAAACAATTTTTTTATTATGCATTTTATTGCAACTTGAGTCGTTTTTTCATAAATATAATTTATTTATATTCATTGTTATTTTTTTGGATAAAATGTTATTGTAGCGTGTATCGTTTTTCCAAATAGTTGATTTTTTTATTTTATATGTATTTTTGTAACAAAAGTTTATAACAAATTTGTAGATCTTTTTTGGTTGGACAACTTTTGCCTATTCATCTTTTTTCGTACCTTGCGTCGTTTTTCTAAAAAAAAAAAAATTATTTCAATGTTGTTTTTCACGATTGGAACAAAAATTACGCATTCAAGTTCTAAATAAATAAATCTTTTAAATTAATTCAAATTTTTCTTAATGTTTTGTGAAATACTGTTAATATGAAAAATTTCTTTGAAATTTTCTAAACACAATAAATGAATTTTCAACAAAGTATATGAATTTTTAACCAAATTGTTAAGTTCTCAACATACAATGGTGAATTTTCAACTGAACGTATTAATTTTCAATCCAAAAAGACGAATTTTCTGTGCAAAAATATGAACTTTTAACTATTGTATTCGACAAAATAGTTGAATTTTTAACCAAATTGTTAAATTTTCAATTTACATAGATCAATTTTCAACAAAAAATATTAATTTTCAATAAAAAATGGACGCATCTTCTGCGCAAAAATATAAATTTGTAACAAAACTGTTGAATTTTTCACCAAATTGTTAAATCTTCAACCTACAAAGATAAAATTTCAAGCAAAAATATTAATTATAAATCGAAAACGACTGATTTACAACTGCTGAATTTTCGATTAAAAATACGAAATTTTAACAAAATAGTTGAATTTTTAAACAAATTGTAAAATTTTAAGGTCTACATGGATTAACTTTCAAACAAAAATATTAATTTTGAACCCGAAAGGACTAATTTACAAGACAGTTTAATTTTCGAACAAAAAGGATGAATTTTCAATCAGAAATATTAATTTTCAATAAAAATGGACGAATCTTCTGCGTAAAAATATAAATTTTTAACAAAACTGTTGAATTTTTCACCAAATTGTTAAATCTTCAACCTCCAAAAATGAAATTTCAACCAAAAATATTAACTTTAAATGAGAAACGAGTAACTTACAACTGCTGAATTTTCGATTAAAAATATGAAATTTTAACAAAATAGCTGAATTTTTAAGGAAATTGTTAAATCTTTCAACCTACAATGATCAATTTTCAGAAAAAAATATTTTTTTCTGTAAAAAAGGACGAGTTTTCTATGCAAGAATACAAATTTTTTTAACACCATTAATCTTTGACAAAATTATTGAATTTTTCAATTTTCAACTTATAAAGATGAATTTTCAAGCAAAACTATTAATTCTCAATCCAAAAGGCCGATTTTTCAACAACAAAAAAACTGTTTAATTTGCCACCAAAAATTATCAATTATCGACAGAATAGTTGAATTTTTAACCAAATTGTTAAATTTTCAATCTACATTGATTAATTTTCAACCAAAAATATTAATTTTGAACCGAAAAGGACGAATTTACAAAAAAGTGTTCAATTTTCGACCAAAAAGATGAATTTTTAACAAAATATGTAGTTAAATTTTTAACCAAATTGTTTTTAAATTTTTATCCAAAATGGCTGGCTAACGAACTTGACCTGCATTTTAGGACACTTAAATAGTATACCAAAGTTCAATCCGATAAATTAATTTTTTTCAAAGTTCTCGTGCTGACTAAAAATCTACAGACTAACAGACAGATAAACAGACAGACATACATTTTGAAAAAACATGTTTTTTGGGTTCAGGGGGTTTCAAAACGTGGACATTGACTCAAATTTGTCCTAATGTTTTGTAGAATACTGTAAAATATAAAAAATGTCTTGATAATTTTCTATGCAAAATAGTTGAATTTTCAACAAAACTGTGGAATTTTCCATAAAAAGGACGAATTTTCAACAAAATACTTGATTTTTTAAACAGAGTGTCAGAGCGCAAAGAGGAATTTTCAAACAAAAATATTAATTTTCAATCGAAAAGGAGAATTTTTTGTCCAAAAAGACGAATTTTTAACAAAACTGTTGAATTTTCGAAAATTTTAAAAATATTTTTAAATTTTTTCGAAACTTCTGCAAGTTCTAAATAAATAAATCTTTTAAATTGACACAAATTTTTCCCAATGTTTTGTAAAATACTGTAAAATATAAAAAATGTCTTGACAAATTTCTAGACAAAATAGTTGAATTCTCAACAAAATAATTGAATTTTTAACCTAATTGTTAAGTTTTCAAAATACAATGATGAATTTTCAACCAAATGTATTAATTTTCAATCCAAAAGGAAGATTTCTCATCAGACTGTTGAATTTTCCATAAAAAGGATGAATTCTCAACAAAATAGTTGAATTTTTTATCAAATTGTTAAACTTTCAACCTACAAAGATAACTTTTTAACCAAAAATATTCATTTTCAATCCAAAATGACAAATTTCCTGTGCAAAAATATGAACTTGTAACAAGACTATTGAATTCTCGACAAAATAGATGAATTTTCAACCAAATTGTCAAATTTTCTATCTGCATTGATCAATTTTCAACCAAAAATATTAATTTTGAACCCAAAAGGACGAATTTACAACAAACTGTTCAATTTCCGACCAAAAAAGATGAATTTTTAACAAAAACATGTAGTTAAATTTTTAACCAAATTGTTTTTAAATTGTTATCCAAATTGGCTGGCTAACGAACTTGACCTGCATTTTAGGACACTTGAATAGTATACCCAAGCCCAATCCAATACGTTAATTCTTTTTAAAATTATCGTGCTAAATAAAAATCTACAGACTAACAGACAGACAAACAAACAGGCAGACAGACAGACATTTTGCAAAAACCTGTTTTTTGGGTTTAGGGGTTCTCAAAATGTGGACATTTGACAAAAACGGGAGGGGGGGGGGGGGCAAAAATTTTACACAAATCTAATACCTTCTCATCATAGGATGAGAATGTATTAATGTTTTTTTCCAATTTTTGGTAGACAATGCAGACAAAAATGCGCTTAGGGAGCTGATAGAAAAATCCTCCCATTTTTCGTCCTTCACCCACATCATCTTCCATCTATTCTTTTCTCGCCAGGCAGTTTGAGAGAGAAAGTAGAGAAAGAGCGAAAAATCTTGAGACGCAGCTTCTACAGCGCAAACGTCAGACGCCACATTTGTTTACATCCGCCCGACGCCAGAAATACACCAAATTTTTCATTTTCAGACGGAAATTAAAAAAAAAAAAATTCACTTTACTTATGAAACTTGTCTTTTCGTAATTTCAGTATTGTTTATACACTGACCCGACACAATAATCTCGAGTTGTGTTATTGATCCTCGCCCAAAAAATGACACCTACACGAAAAACGCCTACGAAGACTTTATTTATTTTTTTTTTTCAACTTCTTGTTTTAGTAGAATTTTTTTTTTTTAATTTCACTATTCGAAAACGCTATCGATTGCAGCTGGTCGACAGCGTTGGGAATGCCGACCAGCTGCATCCCCTGTGACGTCGTGGACGCTGTAGAAATGTCAGTTTGACAGTTCCTCGGATTTAAAGAGACAAAGGCGAAATAATATTTATCATATTCAAGTGTTTGATGTTTATAATTTGATTTTAAAAAATTATTAATTTTTTATTCAAGTTTTTTGTTTATACTCCTTGATGAACAAAATGTTTCGAATACAAAGTTGTACAGAGACCTGCAAATGACAACCAAAATTCTTTCAAGATCCTAATAAAATCGTAGAGGTCTACGATAACATGTGAAACTATTTAAAAAAAAAATTCTTTTCAAATCCAAAAATGAACTCTTTTATGCACCAAAATCAGAACACAAAAAAGCTCACGATTCAAAATTTCTAGCTACCTCATTGATTATATGTCAATGTAATAGTCCTAATATGGTTCGGAATCAACCACAAGAAAATTTATTTTTTATTTGTTATTAATAAACAAATGTCATTACAGTACCTTGATAAATTGGCAAGACTGTTGAAGTCGTTGAGTCTTCAGAAGAACTTGAAACTTGTGAGGATAACGCGCGAAAAAGTTGTTTTTCAAAAATAGATCCTGCAGCCACTAATGAAGAGGAGGATTACCGACTAGTTCTATAAGAAGGCTAGTTGCCCATCTGAGATCTGAACCGCAACAGCGGATACAAATAGGGTCTCAGAAACCCCTCTGAGGGCGCTTTGTCATGAAGGGGAATTTCCATCGCGCCGACTCCGAGGGACTGCAAAGCTACTTTGTGTTCCGGAACATCATCGATCGACCGATGTTCTTGGGGTCTATGCCCTGAAACGTCCTCGACGACCCAAATCGAAGGATTTTTGTTTTTTTCAGGACCCATACAAATTTTTCAGATACCAGCATTTTCAGAAATTTCTAATATTTTAGTCAAAAATAGTAAAAATTTGGAATCTCTTAAGGTTGTATGATGCAACGTGGATTTGAATACAGGATGGTAAGGCTGGAACCGTTTTCCCCGACCGAATGGAAGAAGGTTCACTCCTTGACCGGAAGAGTCGGTAGTGTACAGTAGGGTTATCCGATTCCTACCTTATCGACATTTTTATTTGTGAATAATAGCACAAATGTTATAGAATTTGTATTTACACTGCATAACTAGTGTTAATGAGCATTTATGAGCATTTTTAATTAAGATTGAAAAAATCGTATTTTCGACTTTTATTAATAATAATTACACTATTTAAATTTCGCGGAAAAAT
>CAKNXH010053612.1:27750-43463 GCA_932178445.1 Andricus quercusramuli | reverse complement strand
ATAAAATCATTATTCCTATTATTTTGTAACTGCATATTTCATTAATTGGATGAACATGAAAATAAATTTAAAGAAATGTTAAATAGCCATTTAATGTGTTTCAATACTCTATGGCTGGTTTCCTGTAAAAGCCTAAAACGTGTCAGGCTTTCAGAAGAATGGCTGAGTATTCTTCTGAATGCCTAAATAAACCAGGCACTTGGACGCCAGGTATCGATTTCGTCCCAAATTCTTCCGAACGCCGGCAGTCGGCTGAATGCCTAGGCAGTCGGCTGAAAGACTGAATCCTCTAAAAGCCTACGACATAGACATCAATTGTGTGCACATTAAGGTGCATATCTGCCGGCACGTCGGTCCTATCGATCGGACCGCGGGCCGGCAGATCGCTTGCAGTCGGCGGGCATTTTTCTGTCTGGGAATGATAGTAAGATCAATAATTCTGACGGTCTAATCGTGTATATTAAAAAAGTAAGGTCGTATAATTGTAAAATCGAAACAATAAATAACTTGAAAATATTAAGTACTAGCATGAAGACTAATTTAAATACTACAGTTGAATATCTGCAATATATAGAAGTCATGACTATGGTAAAACCGATTTTATAGATACATTAAAAATTCTTTGAAATAACAATAAAAATCAAAAGAATCCTGAGTATTCTACTAGAACGTGAGTATATGCCTTATTTTCAAGGCATTATAAAACCATATATAAATAATCTAAACATTGGTACTTGTATAGATAATATTTTTGTCAAAAGTAGTATTCCAGAAGTTAATTCTTATCAAATTAACAATATATTTACGGATCATTATCCACTCCTTTTAAAAACTAACGTAAATAATACAACACAAGCTAATGAACAAAATTTTTCAATAGCTATTAACTATAAAAAGTTAGTGGACTTGGCCAGTAAAAATAACTGGGAAAGAATATTATCAATGCAAGATCCAAACAACGCAACGGATACTTTGATAGAAGATATTATAAGAATCGTAGCATACTCTACAATTACAATTAAGTATCGGAAAAATAAAAATAAAATTCAGCATAACTGGGTAACAATTGATATAATGATCTCTTGTGATAAAAAAGAATCTTTATATAATATGTGTAGGCTAGATCCTGACAATTTGATATGAAAAAATAAGTACAAAAATTATACAAAAATTATACAAAAATTCTAAAAAAGGTAAATAAAATCATCTTTTATAAAATCAAAGTAGAACAAATTAGTAAAAAAATAACAATAAATTATTATGGAAATATATTAATGCGAAAATCAATAACAAAAGTAATAAGAAAAAAGATAACATAGATTATATCAAAGTTATTAACAGAAAAATTTCTGATCCAGAAAATATACCTACACTTTAATACCTTTTTTGTAATATTGGACCTCAATTGGCAAATAAAATTAGTTCTTCTGAAAACAACAATCATGAATTACCAACTTCGAACTATAATAGTATATTGCGTGATGAGGGTCGAAAGGCAATGATTTCACGAGTGTGAAGTTAGCTGCCCGTGTGAAGCGAGGGCAGTTATCACACGAGTGAAATCGTTGCCTCGGCCCGAGTCATGCATACAATTTTTCATCATATCGATAATCGAAAATTCGATTTTCGACCCGCTCCACAGGCATCGGAAGTAGAATTTTCGATTGAGCTATGATGAAAAAGTATATTTTTAACGCCAACGAGCCATGTAAAAATACATGCTACTGTAATGCAGTTAAAAGGTAAAACTAGCGAATTAGATGTCATTAGTGTTAAAATGTTAAAAAGTATAGCACCTTACATAAAAATTCCTCTTGAGTATATTTTTAATACCTGCATTGAAACTTCTACCTGGTCAGATGCACTTAAGACTGCAGAAATTGTCCCAATCTATAAAAGTAGGGATAAACGTCTGACCACTAACTGTAGGCCTATATCGTTAATTTCGAATTTAGCAAAGTTTTTAGAAAAAATTATACATAGAAGGCTGTACAAATTTGTAAAGAATGTAAAATAATATCAAATAAGTAACATGGTTTCCTAATAAATAGAGGTACGAATGATGCTTTATATTTCATAAATAATTTAATATGTGATAAAATTGATAATAAGGAACCAGTTATATCAGCATTTTTTTATCTGGCTAAAGCTTTCGATACAGTTAATCACAAAATTTTTTGAAACAAATTAGATAACTATTGAGTCAGAGGAAAAATGTTAGATCTAATTAAATGCTACCTAGCTAATAGATATCAGTATGTTAGAATTAATAACAAAAATAGTACCAAAGATAAATTAATCACGGGTGTTCCACAAGGCACCATACCTGGAGCCGTTGCTTATTATTTTATACATTAATGATCTGTTACACACCTCACAATATGGATCAATCTTATCATATGATGATGATACGACAGTGATAAGTAGCAGTAAAATATTGGAGTGGCTCAAAATAATATGAATAAATATTTACTAACAACACAGAAATGGTTTAACTAAACCAATTACCTTTAAACCATGCTAAAACTGTCTATATAACTTCTGAGAATTATATAGATAGTGTATCAAATGATAAAGACATCGAAATAAACATTAATGGCTATACTTTGAGAAGTTAATTCTTGTAAATATTTAGGAGTCATTATTGACAGCCAACTCAACTGGGAAAGTCATGTGGAATATACATATACTAAGTAAAACTAAATATTTAATTTTTGTTATCTCGAGGACTATCTAAATGTATGCAAAATAATACATTGTTAACCATATACTATGCATTATTTCATAGCATCGCCACCTATGGTGAAATAATAATCGCGTAGAGTGGGGCTTAAAATGGTGTAATCGATACTCTTCAAAATACCCAAAATAGGATATTAAAAAGAATCAAAATTGAAAATTCGGTTAAAGATAAAATCCCGCTTGATATACGGCAATGCTTTTCCCTTGAGTCTCTCTTATATAACTATTATGAACTAAAATGTACATTTATGCAATCTGAAAGTTCGACATGATATAAATGTATACCATTGCTTAAGGTTAATAAAACCAATAGCACTTCAAATAGCAGATTTCAGGCCATACAATTATTTAATAAGTTAGATACAAATCTGAAAATGTTGTCTTACAACAAATATACAATTAAAAATAAACTAAAATAATGCATAAAAGATATTGCACAAGTACTATTACTAGCAATAAGAAAAATCATTCTTGTAAAATACGATTTCACGCAAAATATTTATACAGATATTATTATTGATTTATATATTTAGTTTTAAGATTTTAGTTATAAGTTTTCAAACCTACGCACAGATACATCTCGTGTTTGATGAAACTTTGTATAAAACTTCCTAATGCAATTACTTATATTTACTTGGGTTGCTACAGAATTTTTATCTCTAAATTCCAGGTATTTTCCGCGTTATTTTAAAGTTAATTTTGAAAACTTCTAAACTTTTAGAGGAAGAGAAAAATACTATTAAGGCCATGTGACGAGTGGGTCACGTGACCGGGTTCCTACCTTACCGGCACTTTTTTATTTGTCAACTTTTTTTCACACGAAGCGCCACATCGAGTTGAAAATTCGGGATACTAAATAAGGAGCACTAAGAAAGGTGGCTCTGGTCCTAAATTTTACTAATCATGAGAAAAGTTTTTTTTTTTTATAATTTTTTTTTGCTCTTTCATGATTATTACAATTTAGGACCACCCATCTTTCTTAGTGCTTCTTATTTATTATCCCAAATTTTCAACTCGATGTGGCTATTCGTGTGAAAACAAGTTGATAAATAAAAAAAGGGTCGGTAAGGTAGAAATCTGGTTACGTGATACACTCATCACATGGCCTTAAAGAAGAATTGGAAAGGATTTCTAATCTGAAGTAGTTTGAAAACAGAAAACTTTGCAATTTTTTATATTAGTAGAAGATGAATTCTTTTATTTAGCATTGTTTATTTTTGGAACAAACCGTTCACATTCAAATATTGTTAAAATTGGAACTTATATTTACTTTAAAATTATTCAATTCTAAGCTTTTTTAATTTTAAACGCTTCCAATTTGATATTTTATTATAGATATTCTTGAATATGATGAAATCAAATTGCTGATTTTAAAATTCTATTCATTTAATATGTAATTAATTTTGAACCATTTTCAATTTTAAATATAACGAAAATTAAGGATTTCATTTTATATGCCCCCTTCTCCCTACGAAACGTTGAAAAGGAGTAGGGGTGCAACCTACATTATTTCTGTGACCTGTGGATTTTAAATTGTTGCAAATGAGAGATTCAGCGAAAGTAACTTGCCGCAATTTTGCCACCTTATTGTGGGCTTCAATTTTTTCCGAATAAGAGATACCGCAATGTGACTTGCTTAACAATGTATTAACATTTAACAATTGAATTTGAAATTATTCGATTTCGGATGTTTTCAACCTTAAGGGCATGCTCTCCGGTGATCACGTGACCAAAACAGTCCTGCTTGGTTATGAAATTTTTTTTGGTGTTCACCATGTCCAAACGCAATGATGTATTGCTCTCAAAATTTGTAATATAGAAAATGAGACAATAAATTGCATTTGTATATTTAGTTTCAGTAATAATTTTGAAACAAAAATTCCATGTAAAAAATAAATGTGGAAACTTTCATAACCGAGCTTGGTTATGTGATCTCTACTTTACCGACGTCGAAATGCTCCAAAAATAATGACAGGTTACGTGTGTGCAGATACTTATTTTTTGATTTGCAACGAATGTGCATGATAACGTTGCAACGAATGTGAATGGCAATAATTTTGAAAAAAAAAATTCCATGGAAAAAATAAACGTGTAAAATTATTTTCATTTTTTTTGGTGCTCACTACGTCCACACGGATTGAGATATCGTGTTTAGAATTTGAACGATTAAATAAAAAGCACTAGAGAACATTTGTATACATCAATATGTTTATAATTTCAAGGAAATTTTCTTTTATAAATTGATAAAATAGGATATTACCATTCGAGTTGCAGCACGTGCAGGTAATGTTTGGTTTGATGCATTTCAAATTGTCTGATTCACGTATGTTGGTAACTGACACAAATTTTGAACTAAGTCGTCTGAACATTCAAAAAATCAATATAAACAATAACACTTGCACATTCGTTGCAAATCAAAAAATAAGTATCTGCACACACGTAACCTGTCATTATTTTTGGAGCATTTCAACGTCGGTAAAGTACAGATCACATAACTAAGCTGGGTTATGAAATTTTCCATATTTATTTTTTACATGGAAATTTTTTTTCAAAATTATTACTGAAACTAAATATACAAACGCAATTTATTGTCTCATTTTCTACATTCCGAATTTTGAGAGCAATATATCATTGCGTTTGGACACGGTGAACACCAAAAAAAATTGCATTACCAAGGACTAGTTTGGTCACGTGATCACCGGAGAGCATGCCCTTAAGGACATGTGATACTTAGAAAATGATTGATTTTAGCAGTGTTCGGTTCCCCCGGCTTTTTTCCTACAATAATAAAGATTTTGCCTTAAAAATTTGGGAAATGATAGCGAACATGCTAACGGACGTTCCTGAACTCTTCTTTTGTAGAATAATTTGAAAAAATTTAATTTTGCTAAATTTTATTCATGTGTGTGTATTTTGAGGTTATGTGTACTGACAGCATCGTGCACAAGCAAAAATTTGTATTTAGCAAAATAATTTTTTTTTGTTATAATCCCTCAAAAAAGATTTCGAGGACGTCCGTTATACTATTCTATAGCATCTCCGAATTCAGTTTTGAAATTTTTTAATTTTTGTGGACAAAAACCCGGGGGAACTGAACCTGATTTACCACAGGCCGGAGTATCACATGCCCTTAAAACGTTCAACTCGTATGTGTTAAACATCAAATTGATACAATTTTGAAAGATTATTCTTCAAAAAGTCGAAAATGTACAACCCAAAGCTTGGAAAATAAAGAATAGATTAATTTTAAATGTTTTAAATTTCTTTTTTAATATATTAAGCATTTAGGACTATCTTCCGTAGAAATGATAGAATTAGCGGCCAATTACTACAAAATGGTAGCATCGCTTTAAAAAAGTCAAATAGCGTCAATTAAATTTTTTATTTAATTTTAACAATTCTCAAAAAAAATTTAATCACATAACTTTTATAATTTTTATCAGATTTAAAATTGTCATTATGATAATTTGTAAGTCTTTTTATCATCTACCAAAATCATTGGAACAAATTTGGAAACTCTTTTAACAAAATTTTGTTTGGAGCTTTGAAAGTGCTCGCAATTCATGAATTTTTTATTGGATTAATCCTGCTACCGAACCTAAACCACTTTTTGAGTCCCTAAAAAATGTTATCAAAGACTGACTTTATCAAACAAATCTTTCAAGAGGCAGCCTGACAAAAACATGTGAAAATAATTATATATCCTATATGAAAACTAACGATTTAATGAGACAAACTAGTATGTGCAGATAGTGCTTCCCTGCGACATAGGTTATGTTTGCAATTACACAAAATAATATATGTATGATAAATATTCGTCTCTTCGGAAACATACTGGCTTTCACAATAAGTATTGTCAGAAAATCTTATAGCTGGACATAATACTTGGGAAGATTTTATCCGTTTAGCCACACTTACAGACGAAATTTAGCGTCCGCCTAGACAGACGTTTAGACACTTCGTAAATAAAATATTAACACCGGTGTAATGTAGGTTAGAATGCCATTGATATGTTTAAGATTGTAATAATATGAGTTACCGCTTTTGGGATTCAAGACCCCACAGCCGAATTTGCCTATCATATAATTCAGCCTCTGCATCTGTTAATTCGGTGGGATTTTCAGTTTCATCCACCATCTTAATAATCTATGTGCTGAAAATTCCTGAGTTTAATTAATAATAATAAATATAACAAAGAAATGGCTATCGTCCGCAGCACGATTTACTTATTACAAATGTCAGTACAAGAAGACCGCACGACACGCCGTGACACACTAGGTACAGTCTTTAGGGCGAATTCTGAACGAATTTTAGTGATTTCTATCTCCCCTAGGTGGCGCCTGTGTTGATGACTGTGCTGTAGAAGGGGAAGATCGGGAAGATACGAACATGGCGGACATGTAAATAACGAGTGTAATGTCACTTGCATACGGAAGAATAATTTGCACAAACAAACCGTTTGATGTAATATGAAAAACAAACTCATTGGATTTTTGATCATGCGCTATTTTATGTTTTTCTTCATATTGCATAGAACGGTTTGTTTACGTAAATTATTCGTCCTGTAACTCTAAATTGGAAAATATTTTATGATTGGTATGAGGTGGAAGCGGGGTGGAGGGGTCGCCGGAATAGGCCTGTAGTTTGTTCTATCTCCCCTTGATGGCGCCACTTCGTTACTTTACTAAGTTCATATATTTTAACATGGGACTGTACGCAGTGTGCGCCGTGCATTTCACCTGGCGGGCTGGCACCAGTTCGCGATACCCTGCTAGGGATGGGCGATTCTGAATCGATTCTTCGAAGATCGATCTTTTTCACTCGAAAGATCGATCTTTTGAATCGATTCTTTGCGAGTCGATTTTTTATTAGATCGATTCTTTACCCCCAGAATCGAAGAAGCGATTCTTTCATTTTTATTTATCTGTCCGTCCTATAGTTTCGTGAACACGGCGTACATTTTTATCTTTATTGCTCTCATAATTTTTTCTTTTGTGCCCCAGACTGCATCTCAATCTAAGCGCAAACGCAGCCTGCGCTCAAAATCTTTATTATCAAAGTTTCGAAATGGAATAGATCTCTTTTTCTATCCTTTATTGTTAGAACTGGAGTCCGAAATTTTTTATGATATAAAAGTTGCATTTGTAGGGAGCCGTCTAATCCCAATACGGACTAGTATATTTTAGTATACTTTAGTAGACAATAGAACAATGGAAAATTATTTCCAATATAAAAGAACAAACATTTAAGCATTTTTCCTGGTTTACAAAGTTTTTTTTGTGAAAACAGGAATAAACAGTGTCTAATTGTCAATGTTTAATCATTTTATTCGAAATTGAATAAATGTAATGATTTATAGGTAAATATAAACTATTTAGGACATTTTTACATCGATCTCAAAAGATCGATTCTCCTGATTCGATTTTTTATGCTGAATCGATCTTAATAAATTCGATCCTGGATCGATTCACGAATCGATCTTTTCGAGAGAATCCCTATACCCTGCATCATGAATCATGATCCAATTCACACCAGGTCTAACCACGCGCAAGTAAAAAAAATTGCAGTCAATCAGCTACGCTGCCATATTCAATAAATGTACAGCTGGCGGCTGTGATGAATGGTAACCAACATGGCCGCGAGGCTGGTATGCGTGATTTGGACGAAAATGGGACGTTTTTCGGCTAGACCTGGTGTGGGTTGGATCATGCCCTGCATCACGATTCACGATCCAATAAATACATGGTCTAGCCGCTTGAGGGCCTCGTTTCGTCCTAGTCACGCAGCCGCTTAGTTCAACCATTTTGTTAGTGTAACCGCGCAGTTTGAATTCGACACGTACTCTCTGTGCAACAAAATATTATAGGAAAATCAGTATGTAAAAAAAATATTATGAAAATATTAAAAGAATGAATTCCAAAAGTACTTGGAATGAATATTGAATGATGTATATTAGAACACTGATAAGGATAGTATATTGTGCTACAAGTGCGGAAATTAGGCAGTTCCACATGAGTGTGAAGTTTGCTGTACGAGCCATAGGAAGCGAGCCGAAGACAAGCCGGAAACGACCCGAAGGTGAGCTGATGGCAGGTACTGTAAACTTCACAAGAGTTGCAACTATCTACTTTCAGCACCTGTTGCACAGGATATTTTTTGTAGTTAATGCAGGAAATTTTCGATTTGAGAAACAATAAGAATAAATTTTTTGGAAATTTATGGTAATTTTTGAAAACTTATGTTAAAATTACAAAAAATTACCGAATATTTCCGGAAATTTTTTGTGAATTTTCGGTGAATTTGTATATTACCGAAAATTTCCAGAAATTCAAGGTATCCAGAGGTTTTTGGAAAAAATCCGAAAATATCCAAAATTTTCGGAAAATGGAAAATTGCTAAATTTTCGGAAATTTGTGAAAAGTTGCTAAATTATCGGAAATTTCAGATATCCAAAGCTTTTTGGAAAGATTCCAAAAGTTTATGGAAAATTGCTAAATTTCTGGTAATTTATGAAATAATCACTATACATATTACTGGAAATTTCAGGTAGCCATAGCTGTTTGGAAAAAATTAGAAAATTTCCGAAAATTTATGGAAAATCACTACATTTTCAAATTTGCGGAAATTTATGGAAAATTGATAAATTACCGGAAATTTCAGGTATCCACAAATTTCTAAAATTGTCGGTAATTTAACAGTTATTGTTGGTAATTTATCAGTCATTTATGGTAACTTATCACATCGATATAATAAATTTAAATTTAAAATTTAAAGATTTTTCGGGTTTCAATCGTGTGCGAAACTATGAATGTTGCCGACGTTTTTAACGATTATTATTATCATTATTATATTATTTAACGATCGTTTTAAGGAAGAATTCTCAACAAACACAACATCCAATCTATATTTAAACCCCCTGCAAAAATAGGACAACTTCTAAACAACCCTAAAGATAAAAAGGAACCTTTCAGTGATCCGGGAGTATATCAAATCCCTTGTTCTTGTGGTAAAGTATATATTGGAGAAACCGGGAGGGCGGTAAGTCAACGTGTAAAGGAACATGAGAGTAAAGTTAGGCTAAAACATTTCACACAATCAGCAGTAGCTAAGCATTATATCGAAACAGGACATAGTATTTTATTTGACAAAACAACCGTCATCGCTAAAACGTCTAATAAATTTCCAAGAAAACATAGAGAAGCAATCGAAATCTTGAAACACCCTAATAACATCAATAGGGACAATGGATATAATACCAATCCGATTTGGCTTTCCGTCCTCCCGGGGTTTTTAAAAAAGAATTGATTGGCCAATCAAGTCCAACCAGTCCCCACCATGGGGCGCTCTGGCCAATCACAGGCATCGTAGAGAATACATATATAAGAACAACATAACCTGAAACTTTGGTTTCAGGTCAGCCCTGAAGAAGTGAACTGCACCCAGATAACAGTCGTGCGGGGCACGTCATCCGCACACCGTGCGACGCACGCGTGCGAGCGAAAATGCAGACATTTCGTCCGCACTCACTCCAATTTCGTGAGAGGCGTTTTAGTGCGACGCATATGTGTCGCACCATGCAATCACGCTTTCAGGCACGCAATGTTGAGCATATGCGACGCACAGAACGGGCACATTAAAAATTCAACTTAAAAAAAGAACATCGTTCAAGAAATTATAAAGTAAACCAACTTTTTACTACTTGAACGGCTTTTTCACAAAACAAAATTTACAAGTTCAAACAGTTTAAATGTAATGCAAGTATCAACCTTTATCGACTTTGTTTATATATATATATATATATATATATATATATAAATCGAAAAAACTGCAGACAATATTGTGTGAGACTTTTTCGATATGAATAAATTCTTTTTCAAAACAAATATTCAGAAAAAAAAATCTGTATAGCTAGCTTCTATATATTTACTCGTCATACTGAAAAATTAAGAAGGCTAGTCGTACAGAAGTTCTGGACGATAATTGACACGGCCTAATTTAATTTGCATACAAAAATGAGTAATTTTTATTTTTCAAATAAATTTGTTAAAAAAAAATTTGATGCAAAAAACATAGTTCATAAGAATCGAATTGATTTAATTCGATTTTGAATCGCGCGCTGGATTACAGCTAATGACAGAATTTCTCCAGCGGCGGAAAGCGCACGCGCAGACAGTCAACTTTAGCGCTGCTTTCCGGTCGAATTTCCGTTTCCCGCTGTTGAGTGTTGTCTCGTTTTTTGGCGTCTTCGAAGGTTTATTGTTGTACTGGATCTTAAAGTTTTTGAATCGCTTCAACGCTGCATCATTAATTCTGCAAGGAATTGTGGTAAGTACCATATAAGCAGTACAAAATGTAACATTCTAACCTCAAATTTTCGATCATTGTTTTATATTGCTCTTTAAAAATATTCCTAACCTCCAAATGTGACCAAATAAAATTTGTTTCTATTTTTTGGTTTTAGCGCTTATGCCCTTTTCAAAGATTTCGAGTTAAAAGTCAATTTTACCTATTTTATTTTAATTCTACAATCTGCATCATAAAAAATATCGTTCAAACGGAAAGAGATATTTTTTTGATTGTTCAAGAATTTCGTGCGGCAACTGAGATCTATAATGTTGGAGTATCGTCTGACACAGTAGGTGTATACCATTGCACTCGATTAGCTGAACAAGTCCAAGCAGTTAACTCGAAAGAAGTCAAAGGAAAAAGCTACAGGATGCCACAATGGAGCAGTGAAGAAGGAGAAGAATTTGTAATTGAAAACGAGTGGATTTGCGTGAATCTATTAACACCACTGGTATTGCCCGAAAATTAGATTGAAGCGGAAAAATCGAAAATATTTATTGACTAATTAGCTGAAACAAGCACATGTAAGTCAATCAGCATGGTTTCAGTACAAGAACTCCAAAAATTGCATACCAATCATTTTTTTAAACAAAAGTTATTTCTTTTTCTTATGGCTGTGTACTTTTAGAATTTATATAATCTTTCAAAGATTTGTAACATTTCCTGCAATATTAACAACTTTTCCAAAATCTGATAAACAGTTTAATATCTGTTCAGAAATTCAGAATGTTAGAAAATCCACCAGAGTCGCTTTTTAGAGTCTTCTCAAATCATTCTTTTATATAAGTATATCTCTGGGGAAAGGCATAAGCGCTTAACTGACATGGAAATTATAGTCTATTTGCACTTTTCTCAAAGAATGACAAGCATTATCTCCTAACTGTACTTGAATTTCCAGAAAAACAATTTACGTCTTTTTAAAAGATAATACGTTATTTGTTTGTACTGAAAGCCTCAAAAATAAAATAGAATTGTCTATTAAAGTCTGAGATTAAGTTTTTCATTTATTTAAAACAAACTATTACATTTGATTAAATAAATAGAAACTTTTTGTGAAAACAGATAAGTATTTTATTTGATAAAATTTCGTTTCGAACTAAAAATCTTTCTTTCTGAATGTTTTGAAAAAGTCCTCTGTTTCTGATAGTTACTGATTTATTTTTGCAAAAAAAAAAATTATTCTGATTGAAACCAAACGTTTGTAAAAATTAGATAGAAACTGGGTATTTATAAACAGTTAATATTTACATATTTATATTTTTAGCATTATTATGGAACTCCAACAGAACACAAAAAATAAAAAGGCAAAGTTGCCACTATTCACTAAGAACCCAAGAGTGTCGACCAGCGGCCGTGTTGTTAAGACTCCGAAAAATATTCTAACGACGTCTTCTGATGACGAGACTTCGCGCAAAAAGCCGGCTATACAAAAAAATGTTGGAAATGAAATAAAACGACTGAAAGAAATTGCAGATAAACTGAAAAAGAAGCGCGAAAGTATCGAATTGGCTGCAACGCCGTTATTGTCTTCCATCTCGAATGTAGGAGAAGATAAGCTATCCAACACTGTAAAAGTTGGAGATAAAAATTCATCATATATCGAGTCCAATTTCAAGCCTTCGACTCCAGTACCTTCGTAAGTCAATTTCAATCAATCTTGTGTGTATTTTAAATTGTACTCATGTGATACATACGTCCATTTTCTCAAAAGGTTTCATGCGCATCTTTAATGTTTCAGATATTTCATGCAAAAATTTGTTTTTTATCTGACTCCCCTCGAAAAACATTCGAAAAAAGTATTGTGTGCACCATGGGTAGAAGGCGATTTTGATTCGTGTGATTGCCACCCTGGTTCCTTCGCTTGGGCGGCAAAAATTCAAATTCGTCAAAATAGCCTTTCCGTCCTTGATACACAATGTGCTTTTTTCTTCTTCCAAATTTCAACTTTATTTTAATAAATTTTACTAAACTTGAATGTTTTTTGTTACAATATTTACAAGTCCTACGTATTGTTAATTGTGATAAATGATATTTTCATCTAAAATTCATGCATGAATTAATTGTATTTTAAAGTAATTGAAAGTTGCACATTCGAGTCGTCAGATGAAGCTAATCACATTGTAAATAATAATTTTTTTTCACTTTCCTACAGACATAAAATGGTATCCGTCAACTCACTTCCTATCAATGCTGAGGGAATATCTTCGATGAATTTTTCTGATCAGCCTATAGTTATTGAAGAGATGGACACCCTCAACTTTTCTTTAGACGAAATAAAGAAAATCTCAACGTGAGTGAAATATTTAAAGTTCCTATTATACCAAAGTATGATCGAAGCATTTTTAGTTAAACGAAGACAAATTTTGTTATTTCTTAAATTCAAAGGTTTATTTCATACATTATCTAATATTTTCACTATTCTATCTTCATATATTTTTCTTTGTCCTCTACAGTGAATGGTTTTTGAAAATTGTCCTCATTTTCTTTCTTTCCAGTAGAACAAGTCAATTTAGAAAATTTTTTTAACTTTTAGAATTGAAGAAACGTTTACAGAAACTTTCTGACACTTTTACAATTCTCTAACTTTTCTACAACCTTCAAAATATTAAATTGTCAAAAAAAATTTTTTTAGACATTTGCAGAACTTTGTTGGAAATAAACAAATCTTATGTTCTTTGAAATTGTACATAATTCAAAAAGTCGGCAAAAATCTCCTAAGATATTCTACGGTTTTCTGGTTTGCTTGAAAGTCTTTTAAGGTTTTTTAGAATTTTCGAAAATTAAAAAAAAATGGACATTGTTTCAATTGCACAATTTATTCGAATTTCTTAGAATTCTCTTCTTTTTCCCAATACGTTTATGCAGAAATATAGAACAACAAAACGTGCAAATATTACAACATGGTGAGAAATCATTGCAGCAAAATGAACGAATTATTGAAATGCTTGAGCAGTTGACAAAGCATAATCATGCAGAACCGGCGAAACTAACGGAAAGTTTCTATGAACCTCTTAGGGGTTACCCATTAACTACCACAGATGAATTTAAAGCACTTGATAGCGTTGAAAACAAAGAGTCACGAAGTAAACTAGTAAGCATTTTTATTTCTTTCAATTTAGCTTTTTCTATGAGCAAGCAAATTCAAAAATTGAATGAGCACAAAAGTTGGTAAAATTTCACAGCTATTTTTTTTTGTTTTTATCGATTTACAAATACGCGTATTCATCTATTTTATTAGTCAATTAACAATCATCAATGATGTTCATGAAGACTGAAATATGCTTTTTCGAACTAAAAATGGAAAAGAACTTCTAATTTTAAATGCTAATATTTTTGATTTCTCAATCAAAATTACGAGAAAGATGTACTTTGGCAATGTTATTTTTGCTTCCTCTTAGGGGAAGTTTTGTTTTCATTTTTATCTATAAGTCTTCAAGTAACCAAACATCATAAATATAGTTAAATGTAATACCCGAGATCGAATTCATAGCTACTTTTCGTTTATACTCTGTTGCAGTATAAACACCTACTTCGACTCGGAGGATCGTCTTTGAGCGAATTGGTTTGTCATTTTAATTGGGTACCGAAAAAAGGATTTCAAACGTTTGGAGATACTAGAGTTTCCAATGTTCTCTACCGTAACTATTAATTTATTTTTATATTATTATTAATAACAGAAAAAGGAAATATTTTCAATCTTATTCTTTTAGTAAATATAATATTGATATTCTTTTTCAGAAGCAGCTTGCGATTGTCCATTTTTTAGTGGTCCAGATAACAAAAACCAGTTTAAAATCCATATGCAAGAAGTACTTAGATCAACAAAACAAAGACACCGACTCAGTTTGAGAAAATCGCTGCCAATTGATCAAATATATGAGGAAGACGAGGAATACGTGCAAAATAAAATAAGAGAATTGGAAGAGCGTCACGAACTCCCACTGAATAATAACGAGGAAGGTGAAGAGGAGAATTTTGCAGACGACGAGCAATACTAAGTGATTTGAAATTACTGCCATATTTTTATACATTAGACTACCTGCTAGTGACATTTTTTCCATCGTCTTAGTAGTCAGATTCTTTCTGCGACGGTTCCAACTATTTTATTAACGTTTGTTGACAAGTCTGAGATTTAGTCTTTAAATATTAATACACCTATTTTAAAGCCTGTTAAGAATATAAGCCTGTTAATATATTCTTAGTATAAAAAGAATGTGATATAGTTTTTAATATGCATTGAAAAAAATATCAAAATGAGACATCACCGATAAATAAGATACTATTAAAAGTTTATACTTTAGCAATATTTATTTCAACTTGTTAGTTTTGTCATGTACTAAAAATGTTAGTACTGCGTTTGAACCGCATCTAAATTGTTTTCTATATGAATAATCGCTTGAAAAGTGATAAAATGTTAAATCAACAAAAAAGTTTTCATAGATACTAGAATGTTTTAAAGATCGTTTTATCTTTTGTACTTTTACGGATTGAAGTACCATATTCACGAGATCTCGTAATTTTAATTATAAGGATAAATAATAGACTGTTTATTCAAATGTTCTTATTAAAATTGTGTTTGCCTTTTCAAAAAGGCCCCGTTCAATTTTGAAAAATAAAAGGTAAAT
>CAKNXH010053612.1:0-17225 GCA_932178445.1 Andricus quercusramuli | reverse complement strand
TGAAATAAGCGGAGTTTCGATGAGAATGCGCCCACTTACCGGGCTGAGTTTTTCACTGTTAATGACCTTTTTTACGAATAAAGCAAAAACTACACATCCTATCAAAAAGTGACCAATGACAAATTTGTAGATCTTTTTCGTACGCAAAAATTTTGCTTTATCATGATTTGTCGTATCTTGCATAGTTTGGCCGTAAAACTGAATTTTTTGATTTTTAATTATTTTTTGTGCACTAAAAATGTGAATTTTTGATTTTTCAAGGAAATTCAAAAAGTCTTTAAGATAATCTTTTAGTGCGTGCAAGAAGAAACATTTTTCTTGTCATGACTTTTTTTCGTATCGTGCGTTTTTCGGCTGCAAATGTTAATTTTCGTTTCTTTTTTAGGATTTTGCAAATGCTCTAACTCTGAAAATTTTTATTTTATCGAAAAATGTCATGAGAATAAATTGTTTGAATTTTCGATTTCTATGAGCTGCCGTACATATAATTTTCAAATTTAAAAAAAAAATGGTCTGAAAAATTTTCAAAATGCTCTAACTTTTTGAATTTTTATCCAAAATGGCTAGCTAACGAACTTGTCCTGTATTTTCGGACCACAAACCTGGGTGCAGAAGGAAATTTGAATAAAAAAATTCCTTCGAAAGTTATCGAGTCGTCAGACTACAGACAGACAGACATGTTCGTAAAAACCATTTTTTCTGACTCAGGGGGTCTCAAAACGTGGACATTTGACAAAAACTGGGGGGGTCAAATTTCACACAAATCCAATACCTTCTCTAGATGAGACTGTAAAAATACAAATTTTCAAGTACCATGAGCATAAATGATGATAATTTTATTGTTTTAATCGTTAGAAATGGTATTGAGAACATTAAAACAATGAAATATTGTGAAAAAACATACACGAGATGAAAAAGAAATGAAATAAGCGGAGTTTCGATGAGAATGCGCCCACTTACCGGGCTGATTTTTTCACTGTTAATGACCTTTTTTACGAATAAAGCAAAAACTGAACATCCTATCAAAAAGTGACCCATGACAAAATTGGAGATCTTTTTCGTACGCGAAAATTTTGTTGAATCATGATTTGTCGTATCTTGCATAGTTTGGCCGTAAAACTGAATTTTTGGATTTTTAATTATTTTTTGTGCACTAAAAATGTGAATTTTCGATTTTGCCGGAAAATTCAAAAAGTCGTTTGATAATCTTTTAGGGCGTGCAAAACGAAACATTTTTCTCCTTGTGACTTTTTTTGATATAGTGCGTCTCTCGGCTGGAAATGTTCATTTTCGTTTCTTTTTTTGGATTTTGCAAATGCTATAACTCTGAAAATTTTCATTTTATCGGAAAATTTCATTGAAATAAATTGTTTGAAGTTTCGATTTCTATGAGCGGCCGTACATATAATTTTCAAATTAAAAAAAATGGTCTAAAAAATTTTCAAAATGCTCTCACTTTTTGAATTTCCATCCAAAATGGCTGGCTAACGAACTTGACCTGTATTTTCAGACCACAAACCTGGGTGCAGAAGGAAATTTGAATAAAAAAATTCCTTCGAAAGTTATCGAGCCGTCAGACTACAGACAGACAGACAGACAGACATATCTTCTCTAGATGAGAATGTAATAAGAACAATCAAAGTGAAATAAAATTGAATTATTTGAATGGGTGCTAAAGAGAAAGAATTGTTTAAAACATTTTTTAAAATTATTTTTCTTGGGAGTCACGAAAATGTTTGTAACAGCTCCCAAATGTACACGATTTTTTTTTTCAGAAAATAAAAAATTCATTAATTTTTTGTTCATGCAATGGTACTGAATTAGTCGAGCAATTTCTTTCTCCATTAATTATTATAATATTCTTTTGAAACTATTTGTGTGAAATAATAGTTATTTGTGATACAAGTGCGTAAAATAGGTGATTTTGTGCGAGTGTGAATTTTGCAGCATAAGCCGTAGGCTCGAAGCATGAGTCGGTGGTTAGCGCACGAGCGAAGCGAGTGCGAAAACGTAGACGAGTGCTTCGAACCGCAGGCGAATGATGCAATCATACGAGTTACCTATCACCTACGCGCACGTGTATCACATGCTATTTTTTGCAACGCCCGTCCGAAAAAGTTGTCAGGAGGTGGTAACGAAAAATACTAATTTTATATTGCATAGAGTGGAGTAAAGAAATTGAAAAAGATTTTTTTTTAATGTTTGAAAAAAAATGAAAAAAAAATTTTTGAAAAAAAATGTTCTGAAAAAAAATTTGTGCAAAAAAATGTTTGAAAAAAAATTTTGTGAAAAAAAATTTTGAAAAAAAAAATTTGTTGAAAAAAACTTTTTGGAAAAAAATTATTGAAAAAAAATGTTGTCGTTTATGCTTTGTTGCCCCCCCCCCCCCCCGGGGGGGGGGGGGGGCGACGAAACACCAAAAACAAAACTTCAATAATTAAAACATTTGTTCAAGTTAAATGTAAATTTATTTCAAGAAGATACCAACACCAGTGCTTAAAGTTACCTATGCCAGTGTCTAAAGTACCTCATCTCGAATGTGCGCATGCGCAGCTTTTTCACCAGTATCTAAAGTAAGCCATCTTCAAACTGCGCATGCGCGAAAATTTTTTCACGCACAGTCTGCTCAAATAAGGTACTTTGGGCACCATCTACATGCATGCAAACGTCAACTTTTGAGGTGGATGTTGCAAAAAATTTCTTAAGAACATACAAGCTTTCTTTATTTCTCTTTATATGTAGATGAAAAAATAACTATAGAAAAAATCGTGTAAATGTGAGAATTGTTACAAAAATTTTCGTAATTCCCAAGAAAAATAATATTATAAAATGTTTGAAACAATTCTTTTGCTTGAAAACCCATTCAAAGAATTAAAATTTATTTCACTTTCATTGTTCCCATATTTAATTATAATAATTGCCTTATTGAATTTCTTCAACATAATTAATGAAAAATAATAAATTATTAATATTACATAATAATTAGATATCAATTTCATTTGATTTGAAGACAAAAAACAGTATTTTCATTTAGGGAATATAACCTATACGATACACAGTAATTAACTTAACACTAGGGGTACTGAGGGCCGTCATTTGACGGTTGTCAGTTTTAATTTTGTGATTATGTCTGTAATTTTCAAAGTTAATCTTTCGCGCTTCGTGGCTTTTATTTATTTGTCCCTTTGAGTTTTTTTCACGATTTTGAGACTTTTTTGTCAATTTGTTTTCAAGATATTGCATTGTTCACCTACTTGTACTGAGACCCGTCAATTGACGGTATCGTGCGAGTGAATGACTTCGCTGGAAACTCTCGCTCCCTCTCTTCGTTGTGCGGGCGAATTACTGCTTAGGGCCGCGCTGGGCAAGTCGGAACGTTTCTGAACCGGCGATCATCGCAGCGGCTAGTTCAACGGTGCTTACAGTAGTGCATTTATTTGCCGTGGCCTCACGTCAGCGCGGCATGACACAAGCGGAAATTTTATGAGTGCTTCAAGATATTTCTCCGGCGCATTCCGAAAATGAAGATTGTGCTGATCTGTCATCTGAGGATGAATCTTCTGATGAGTACATGCCAAGTCACTCATCAGATGGGTTTTCTGATGGTGGTGAAAAAAATCGCACACAAGATGCTGGTTCTTCTGGTATGTAACATTGTGTATTGTCTATTTCTGTTCTAAACACGCAGTTATTTTCTGGGCAAATTCGAAAGCGCATGTGTGACTTCTTTTTCAGGCATTTAAACAAAAAGCGGCATGCAACGGCGCACACAGAGTGCTGCTAGCCGCAGAGGTGCATCTAACAATAATCAAGGTTTGTAGCTTTGTATAACGACTTTATTTGATTCATCCCAGGAATTGAAATACACATGCTATTGCTAAATGCAAAATTATACTGTGATTACAGTTCAAGCCGCTGTAACAGAGGTCGCATACCCAGCAGCCGTCCAGGCCGTGCTAGCAATGCTTCCGCGCTGCCGAATGCTCTTGAAGTTCCCGTTGGTGGCGATGGTGAAAATAATGTCCTCGTTCCTCCGGCACCGCCCGAACCAGCTGCGCAGCAACCTGGAAGAGCAAAAATAGGTGAGCATGAAATAAGCAAGGACGTAACAGTATGGACAAGGATAAAGCCATGTGTTACAGCGGGAAGACGTGGGAATCAGAATGTTTTGAGGCAGGCAGGAGGCCCCACTGGCTATGCCCGACGGAATATGGACAAAGATTCTCCAGCTAAAACCTGGAGGCTGTTTATTAGTGACGCACTCCTCCGTGCAATAAAACAATACACTGAGAACGAGGCAAGAAGTGTGACACAGGATACTTCTTGTACAATATCGCTGCAAGAATTGGATGCATTCTTACCGATTTTGTACGCACGTGGGGCATATGGTGCACGCTCCATACGTCTCAGTGCACTGTGGGACAAATCATGGGGTCCCCCATTCTTTTCTAGAACCATGGCCCGTGACAGATTTCAAGAAATACAGAAGTATCTTCGGTTTGATGATAAACCTACTCAAAATATAACTGTGGATGAGCAGCTTTCTCCTTCTAAGTGTCGCTGCCCTTTTACTCAGTTCATGGCTAATAAACCAGACAAATATAGTATAAAGTATTGGGTTGCTACCAATTCTGAGGAAAGATATGTTCTGAATGCATTTCCTTACTTGGGGAAGGATGAATCAAGGCCTGCAGATAAAAGTGTCGGAGAGTATGTCACGTTGGGCCTTCTAGAGCCATTCCTAGGCAAAGGACGAAACGTCACTACAGACAATTTCTTTACGTCTGTCTTTCTAGCCAAAGCACTGGAGGAAAAAAGTACTAGTCTTGTAGGGACTCTGAACAAAAATAGGAGAGAAGTGCCACCCTCCTTCCAGAAGGCCAAGGACCCGCTGTATAGTTCAGTCATTTACAAGACAGGTGACATCACACTTACATCTTACCAAGGAAAAACTTCCAAGAATGTTCTGGTCCTTAGCAGTCTACATAGAGGGATTACTGTGGATGAAACATCTGAAAAGAAAAAACCAGAATCAGTTCTATTTTACATTTGGACAAAAGCTGGCGTGGATACCGTCGACCAGATGTGTCGCAAGTACAGCGTTAGGTCCATGTCACGTCGCTGGCCAGTGCACGTATTCTTCAATATCCTAGACATCGCCATGATCAATGCTCACACATTGCACAGACTTGTGTTTGGTTCTAAGATCCGCCGGCACAAATTCATCCTGCAGGTTGTTGAGGAGTTGGCTGAACCTTACGCATCAAGTAGGCCAAGTAAGATGAAAGATAATAGACCAGCTGTTCCTCACAATGCTGATGGACCTCGAAAGCAGTGTCAAGTGGGATTCTGCAACAAGAACAGAACAAAATCAACATGTTATGCATGCAACACATATATGCATGGAAAATGTGTGAGTGGCCGTAAAGTGTGCCAAAGGTGTGAGCAAAATCAATAATAGTGCCTTACTTACCTGTGGTCATAAATTTTATCTTCTTCTTCTTAACATTTTTTGCAGTATATCATTCATTTTTGATATTTCTTATCACACATCCGCCAAAAATATTCTAATAATAACGGTGGGCTTTTATACAATTTATAATTTCATACGTGTTTATAAATGCCAAATAAATTTGTATACAGAAATGACTATTTTTAGTGTTTTGACCTAACTATTTCTTACAGCGTATCATCAGCTGTGGTGGCAATAAGAGTTGTAAGCCTTAAAATACACTTGCAGCAATATAAGAAACAAAAAATATCAAAATCTATCACTTTATAAAAGCTTTACATACGAAAAAATAGATAACCGTCAAATGACGGCTCACCGTACTCGGCGGGGGGCCGGTCAGTCCAGTACCCCTAGTGTTAATGTTTAAGTGGCATATTCATCGGAATGTTATACAAAATAACTTAGCATACTACTAACTATTATTTTTATAATATTACTTGGTAAATGCAACAGATTTTCAATGTAATTTGTAAATTAGTAAAGTTTCATTTTCAAATTCTTCTCGAATCTCGCGCGAAACTGTCAGAAGTGTCGTCTGCTATGCTAAGCTTTTTCACATTTTTATAAATTTGAGAATAACTGGAACATTAAGAACCGAAAAACTTGTTGTACAAATTCAGCATAGGTTATGTCCTAACAACTATACCACTTTTGCCTATAAAAAGAACTTTCCTGGTGGAAATATGTGGGTCTGACCGCGTTTTATTAACTTTTACCGACATGACCGGACATTACTGGTCAGGTCAGGTCAGGCCGAGCAGTGCCCATCACTAGTAGTGATGGGTGGCTGCTCGGTATTTCACAGTCATGACCAATCCTGACCGGCCATTACGTAAAACTTGGTAAAACGCGGTCAGACCCAAATATCTCCATCAGGAAAGTTTTTTTTATAGAAAAAAGTGATATAGTTGTTAGGACATAATCTATGCTAAACTTGAACAAAAGCTTTTTCGGTTCTAAATGTTCCAGTTACTCTCAAAGTTATAAAAATGTGAAAAAGATGAGCATAGCAGACGACAATTTTGACAGTTTCGCGTGAGTTTCGAGGAGAATTTGAAAATGACACTTCTCAGTAAAAAAAACTAATTCGGGAGGATTGCGGTGAATTGACATATTTAAATTCGCCCGAATTCTGCTTTCTGATTCGTTGAAACGATGTGGGCCAGAGCGAATTGAATGCGTATCAATTCGCCTTAATTCGTGGTCGAGGTCATTAAAAAAAAAAATAATAAAAATTGCATGCCTCGAGACTCGAACCAGCGGTCTCAAGTGTATAAAGTCCAGAGGGCGACCACTGAGCTACGGGACTCATTGATATTTATTTGCAACGGATCCTTTATGCCAAGCGCGTCGGTTATAACTTACGAATTCGATTGATTAGGCCAGCCTTTAACTGTATTCGCGCTGGCGAATTCTGCCGAATTAGGGCTTGACTTGAAATATCGCGAATTAAAATGAATTGGCGGACACTGAAAATAATTCGTGCTGACGCATTCGAATGAATTAGACGACCTAAACATTTTTCGCTGAATCCGGGCGAATAAGATAGTTGAAGACTTTATTACTTTTCACGAATTTACACGAATTCATCACCATCTCCAATTCGAGATTGTCGCAAAGCAAGATTCGCGGGGGCTCCTGGCGAATTCTTCTCAATTCGTCCCAATTCGTTTTTTTTACTGGGTTTACAAATTTACAAAATATATTGAAAATCTGTTGCATTTACTAAGTAATATTTTTAAAATAATAGTTAGTAGTGTGCTAAGTTATTTTGAGTAACATTTCAATGAATATGACACTTAAACATTAAGTTAAGTATTGTGTATCGTAAAGGTTATATTCCCTAAATGAAAATAGTTTTTTGTCTTCAAGGCCATGTGACGAGTGGGTCAGGTGACCGGATTCCTACCTTACCGACACTATTTTTATTTGTAAACTTATGTTCACACGAATAGCCACATAGAGTTGAAAATTTGGGATAATAAATGAGAAGCACTGAGAAATGCGGCTCTGGTCCTAAATTTTAATAATTATAAAAAAAAAGAAGAAAAAATTATTTACAAAAAAAGCTTTTTTCATAATTATAAAATTTTAGGACCAGCGCCGCATTTCTTAGTGCTTCTTATTTATTATCCCAAATTTTCAACTCGATGTGACTATTCGTGTGAACATAAGTTTACAAATTGCATTGCGCGCGGCTCGTTTCGCTCGGAAGTTTGAGGTTGGATCTCGTGCTTCACGCTCGATAATGTATTCACCTCGCGCTATGCGCTCGGACGCATTTGTCTGGCACTGTAAGCTCAGTTCCTCTAGGTTTTCGCACTTCGTGTGCTCGTTATTGCGCACTTTGCGGGCTAATTGTAAGTTACATCTTTATGGCCTGATTTTCGTTTCATTATGTCAGTTTTACATAAAAAGAACTAATTTACTTAAGGTTCTACCGACCTTAAGGAACACATTCTCATCAAGACACTCGCGCTTCGCGCTCGATGTTTCGTTTAAAAATTATGTAAACCTCGCGCTCCACGCTCATTTCTGTTGATCGTATAGTAGAAACTCAAAAGTTTGAGCGCGCTCGCGGTACGAAATTTGGTCGTTGCGCTTCGCAACAACCATATGTTACGTTCTATGTCCTCAGATAAAAATGACTAAATTTGTATTTCATTCAAAATGAGGAAGGAAATTCCTTTACTTCAGCGTATACTTCCGTATCTTCACAGTAAAAACTAGGCATTCATTTTTATCTGGGATCCTTTTTTGGGCGTTCTAATATGATCTCACAAATAGTCTTATTTTAGTACCAGTTTCTGTCTTGTTTAGTTTGCTAACTTCAGATTGATAAATGATCCGAGATAGCGAACTAAATTTATTCAGAGGGTGCATTGTTTCAATTGTTCCAAACTTCACTCTTACAAAAAACAAAAAATAGATGAAATTAAAAATTCGTAAAAATTAGTGTTGAACCGTCACACTCAGACGTCGCGAACTTCAGCCCTATGGTTTAGGTTGGTTTCTAAACTCGACAGATTAGAATTTGTTTTATCAGATTTAGTTATTGACAGATTATCCTCATTTCGAGCCTATTTCAATCCACAAATCGACCTTATTTTATTAGATTGGCGGATCAATCTGAAGTGGGATTGTTTTGTTGCGTGAACTGTTTTAATACCGAATTAAGTTCTAAATCGAATCCTAGTATTTACAGTGTTTCTAATAAATCCTCGAATAAATCCTACTATCGGAATCATTTTTTCTAACTATCTGAAAAGGGGAGAAAAAAAGTATCTAAGTCATTTTTGGAACATACGAGTATATCCCTCACAGCAAGGGATATCGATGGGATATCCCATTTATCTTCCACGATATCGCAGGCATATCCCAGGAGATTCCAGGGACATCACGAATGATATCCTACGGGGCGGAAATCTCGATATCCTTGGAATGTCCCAAAGACACACTGTTAAAAATAATATTAAATTTAATATACCCATGTGTATTAAAATTAATATATCAATCGTATAAAAACGACATTAAGAGCGTGTATATTAAATTTCATATACATTCATGTTAATCACTTACAAGAAAAATCAGATAATTCCATTTTACACAAATTCAAAATAAGTTCAACATGAATTTTCGACTTTAAATAATTATACATGATACCTTCTTCCAGTTAATCAAAAATATGACTGGATTTTAAGTCGAAAATATCAATTAAGCAAATAAATAATAGACCTAGCCTACAATCCACTGTACTAGCATTACATGTCTACTACTTAGATTGGATTTTGGAAAAAGTTCCATCCGTACGTCGCACTTTCATTATAAATAACAATCCAGTCGACGAATTCTAGATTATTAATTTAATTGCGAATATTTGACAAGATTTAAAGAAATGAAAGCACTTTGAGTTTTCATGCACACTGCTATACCGACCTGTATATTAAATTCAATACACATGTATATTAAATTCACTATACCCATGTATGTTACATTTCAGTAGCGGTAGTGCATATTTGCTTCACACACATGTATATTAAATCTCATACAGATTTTTCTAACAGCACATCTCAGAATATGCCAAGGATATCCCATTCATGTCCCCATTTTCAAAGTCCGGGATATCTCAAATTCCATAATTCGGGACATCCTAGGATATTCTTACGATGTCCCGTGTTAAAAATGCAGGATATGCCAAGAATGTCCCCAAGATGTCCCAAGATATCATAATGATATAATTTTTTTATGATATTATAAAAAAATGCATATATGTACCCTTTACAAATAATTGATACTCACTATGCTTTGAATAAACAAACTCAGCATTATTTAAAAAAAGTATATATTTTCCTGGAGCTATAAAAAATAAGAATCGAAGATAGTATGTAGAGCCGTCTTCATAACTTTTCAGTCTAGTCTTTTTCAACACTTATGATATGTTGTTGACCGCATAATCAAAATTTGGCAAAATCATGTAAAAAGGTAAACAAATTTTACATTAGTAGGTATATTAAATTTAATGAATCATGCATGCAAGCCGTGCAAGCTGCAGGATTAAAAAGATCAGAAGTTTCAAAAAGCCGATCGGCTTTTTCTTCATTACAGTTAACTTAACATCAAAAGTGCACAAAATGTATAAATGTATACTTTAATGAATTTAATTAGTTTACAATGGAAATCAAATCATTAGTCACCAAAGTAATGAACAAAAATTGTTATTCAGTAAAATGAAAAATAAAAGTAATTAGTTAAAACATCTTCATGAGTTCTATCGATTGCCACGGCCCACGCAGATATCCGCGAATATACATATCTAACCTCCAGCGAGAGCCTCCATATACCTAATACATGTAAAATATACAAAAAAAAATTATTAAAAGCAATAAAATTGTTGTTCTTACATATTCATTTTTATTTCTTGAATGTTTAATCCCCGCCTAGTAATTAATTAGAATATAAGCAGAATTTTTTATTATAATATCGGGATATTCGTGGGACATTTTACTATAGTATTGGGATATCCTGTGGACATTCTGTGCGGGATATCGTCAGGATATCCTGTCACGATATCCTCAGGAGCGGAAATCTCGATATCCCTGGAATATGCCACGGATATCCCGGGAAATTTATGGGACATTTTTCAGGATATCACATATTCTGCCGAGATATATCCTAGGGATATGCCAATAGGATATCATTTTGTTGTGAAGGATATGATACATTTTTAAATGATTATTGAAAAATGGACATTGGAATTTTGTTTGGTTCTCTTTCTTCTTTATTCCCGCCCTAAGTTTATTTTGGAGACTAAAAGGTTATGGTCAGTATTGCATTCAGAGTCCATCATGACTCTTGTATCTTTTACTAGTTCTCTTAGCCTTTCATCCGCAATAACGAAGTCAATTATACTGTGGCTATTTTCTTTTCGCCAGGTGTACATGCGGATCATTTTATGTCTAAACCAAGCATTTGTGATAAATATGCCCTTTTCTAAGAATAAGCTAACTAATTTTTCCCTGCTACAATTTTTACATTCTCATTCTAATGAGAAGGTATTGGTTTTATGTAAAATTTTACTTAGTCGGTTTCATCAGATCTCCACCTTTTGAGACCCCCTGAGTCAGAAAAATACGATTTTTACGAAGGTGTCTGTCAGTTAGTCTGTCTGTCTGTAGTCTGTAGGCACAATAACTTTCGGAAAAATAATCTGATTAGATTGTGCTTCCGCACACTTTTTGAGGGCCTTAAAAGAAAGAACAAGTTCATTAACCAGCTACTTTGGATGAAAATTCAAAGTCAGAGCATTTTGAAAATTTTTGAGACCATTTGTTTTCAAAAATCATAAATTCTATGTACCGCTATTCATACCATTTCAAAACTCGAACAATTTATCCTTATGACTTTTTCGGATAAAAAAAATTACCGGAGTTATAGCATTTTCAAAATTCCAAAAAACAAACGAAAATGAACATTTTATGCTGAAAAACGCACGATATGAAAAAAAGTCAGGAGGAGAAAAATGTTTCTTTTTGAACACCCTACAATATTTTTGTAACAATTTTTGAATTTTTCGAAAAATCAAAAATCCAAATTTTGATCACACAAAAAAATAATAAAAATCAATAATTTAATTTTACTGTCAAACTATGCAAGATATGATCAAATATGAATGGGCTAAAATTGTGCACCTAAAAAAGATCTCCGAATTTGTTATCATTCACTTTTTGATATGATGTGTAGTTTTCGTTTTATTCGTAAAAAACAGCATTGGAAATAATAAAATTAAATTTTTAGACGAATAACACAAGCTACGAGAAAAATGACACAGACAAAATTTGTTCATCCAAAGAAGAGGTACAAACTTGTTATGAATCACGTTCTGATAGGATGCCTAGTTTTGGTTTTATTCGTGACAGAACCGAGCGGGGAATGCAAGATTCAATTGATTTTCAAAACAAATATCGAGCACGAAGCGCAAGTGTCTGGATGAGAATGTGTTCCTCAAGGTCGATAGAACCTGGAGTAAATTAAGTTCCATTTCAGTCTAAGAAGAAAAAAATTTAACAATCACTTCACATGTATAATTTTATAATATTTGCAAATAAACTTTTTCTTTTCATCAAAGTCGAACACGAAGTTCAAAAATCTAGAGGAACCGAGCGTAAAGTGCGATGTAAATACATAATCGAGCGCGAAGCGCGAGACAAATATATGATCGAGCGCGAAGCGCGAGATCCAACAGTCGCGCGCCCTAGGCGCGCTCAAACTTGCGAGCGAAGCATGTAATAATTCATTTTTTTTTGTGCGATCAAAATTTGAATGTTCGATTTTTCAAGGAAATTTAAAAAGTTGTCATGACATTCTTGTAGGGATTTTGAAAAGTAACGTTTTTCATCTCGTGACTTTTTTCATATTGTGCTTTGTTTCGCTGAAAATGCTATAACTCTCTGACAATTTTCTTTTTATCGAAAAATGTCATGGGAATAAATATTGTTTGAATTTTCTAGTACTATGAGCGGCTGCACATATAATTTCCATATTTTGAAAAAATGGTCTAAATTTTTTTGAAAATGTCCTAACTTTTTTAATTTTCTTCGAAAATAGCTGGTTAAGGAACTCGATCTTTCTTTTTGGTATCTGAAACAGTGTTCAAAAGCCCAATCCAATTGGATTAGTCTTTCGAAAGTTATCCGATATACAGATGACGATGACGACAACAACGACGACAGACAGACAGACACCGACGTAAAAACTATTTTTTCTGCCTCAGTGGTTCTCAAAACGTCGACATTTAATGGAATCCACAAAAGTCATTTTTCACATAAAATCAACGACTATAGACTGTCTCTTGACTAGGAAGGGGTGTACAGTTAAAGAGGTTGGACTACACTGTACTTGAGTTCTTGGAAAAATGCGTACAAACCAATATTTGTCATGTGAGCAAAATAAAAAATTATAAAAAGATTCCGTAGTTTTATAAAGTGAACTTTCATTTAAAATTTATAAGGGAGTTAATGTTTGCCCTTCATAATGGAATATAGTACATAACAACAGAAGGATAAGTCTTTTTCTTCTTTATGGTTTTCTTCTTGTGTGAAACTGAAATTTTTTTTCTTTAGAAATTTTAACATGTTTTCATGATTTCGCGGGAATTTGACAAAATGAGGGGCAAAGAAATAGTTAATATGTGAAATTGTTACATATAAAGAGAGAGAGGGCATCAATGAAATCAATTTTGAATGAGACCTTTAGAGAGATAACAAAGCCTTTGATACTTTTATCGAATTTTTATATGAAACATTGGAAATTAATGTTAATTCAATTTTTCAGTCAATTCGAAATTAAAAAAAGTATTAAAGTACAAAAATGATTTTGAAATATTAAGGATTGACACCTAAACCGAAAATTGAAAGTTAAATTTTCACCCAAAAATTAAAAAATTAAAAATAATGTAAATAACAGTACGATAAGAAATTTCAGTCTCATATATACATACATTATTAACCTTTGTTGTGCACTGGGGGTAGGATATACCCCAACGTATTTTCAAACGCGTTTTTCTAATCCGTACAATGCGAATCAGGACCTGTGCTGCCGTCTACATGTAGTCTAGGAATAACATTTCAAGATCCCATACATAGTTTAGCCCACAGTGCGTTCACTCTAATGGGGAAAAATGAGACCGTGTTTAGTGTCTTCTATTCCCGATTGGCGGCGCATCGTTTCAAAAATATGCCAAAATGATTGCGGTTTTACAGGGGCCAGGGGACTTGTCAACTGTTGTCAACTCGGTGCGTTGTAGCACGTGGTGGCACGTCATGGCATTTTTCAAGATTTCAAGTATATTTTATATTAAAGAAGAGTGTTTATTGAAATATGTTTGCTCCTGTTGATGTGAATTATGGTGTTCACTCTTTGTTAGTGATACAAGTTTCGCGGTACATATTTTAAGAGGTTCGAACATCATTGCTAACCTCGAAATGTGTTGCCTAAGACGAAACTTGTATTTCAATTTAATAAGTACAAAGATCAACTTCTGCAAACATATTTAAATAATAATTTTTCTTTAATATAAATTATAATTGGAATGAAACAAATGATGCTCAAATGAATAAAAGAAAATTAGGATTAGGGGTGAAGGGGGAGGGAGAGGTCTGCTCAGCGCGATTTAGTTAATTCTATTCCCCCTAGGAGTCGCATTCGCTAAATGTCGTGCTCCCTAATTCCCCATTCAAGTCTCACAGAGTGAACGCACTGTGGTTTAGCCCGTCCGGCTTTTGTCTGCTCTTGGCAGAGGTGAAAAGTTGACGTTCGGAAATTCTGGGGTGTGAAATACCCCATGTGCACAGTACGTGTAATTTCATGAATAATTTCAGCTTTTATTTTGTCGTTTTTTTTGGCCCAGTAGTGCGTAAATAGTGTGAATAATAGTGGAAGAGAGCTTGTTTTTTTCCTCTTTTATGAATACATATATTTGTAATGTCTGTAGATGACTTATAATTTGAGAAACCGCCCCATTCTAGAGCAGCTACATGTGGTGGACGAAGAATCCAACGGCTTCGATGATGTTGTACATTGATATTTGTTCCTAACATCTTGTAATTTTTTTTATATTTGTATAATTTTACATCATTGTGTGTGATAATGACTCAAAAATCTTCCAATAAAACGATTATTTTGAAAATAGACCCATATTTCTTATGATAATCAATACTTTCATTTTTGTTAAAATCGCGTGAATTCATATAGAAAAATAAATATTCTTTTTTCAACTCCGCCATAAACTAATATTTTTTCTTGAAAGTGTGGTACTTCAAGAAAATAATCCCGCAAAATTTATTCAATAATATTAAAAATTGAAATTTTTATGCATTTTTCAGTGAAAAAGTCCATTTTTCGTTGTTTTTTTCGTTAACATCATTTATAATTTTTGTACGTCACGAAATGTTAATGCCATCTATTAGGCCTTATCTTAAAAGCTTCAAGCAATGGCCAGCAATTTTGTTTGAGTCAAAATAACGAATTGTACGTCTGCAATAAACGTTTGGAGTGACTGGGGTATGACATACCTCCTGTGCATAATACGTAGTTTCAAAGAGGTGTGCACAACAAAGGTTAATATAAAGCATATGATAGAAATCATTTTTCGTAGTATCCTATTAAAATATACCCTGATGAGGAGATTTAAATAATCTCGAAACATGTTGGTTCCAAAAGTAGTATAAAAAAGACGGAGAAAGAGAAAGGAAATGAGAGTGAGGATGGCTTGGTTGTCTCTTTTCCAATTCTCTCCCTCTTTTTTCATCTTGTTATATACTTGTCTCTAACGAGCCGATCAAAACGTTGTTTGGAAACATATTTTGAGGCCTTTCTATGCAATTCTTTTTGCATATTTTGAACTTTTCGAATATGTTTTTTCAAAATAACTGCTTTTTGGATTCATAATGTTTCTGTGCCTTTTTGTTCAAAAAAATGATGAGAATGTAAAGAGTCAGTAAGGTAAGACTTCGGTCACGTGACCCACTCGTCACATAGCCTTAAATAAAATAAAATTGATATCTAATTATTATGAATTTACATTTATAAGTAATTTGTGTGAATAATTAATTATTTGTTATTAATTTTATGTGAAGAAATTCAATAAGGCAATTATTATAATTAAAAATGGGAACAATGAAAGTGAAACAAAATTTAATTCTTTGATTGGGTTATCAAGAAAAAGAATTGTTTCAAACTTTTTTTAATATTATTTTTCTTAGAAATTGCGCACATTTTTGTAACAATTCTCACATTTACACGATTTTTTCTATAGTTATTTTTTCTTCTACATATAAAGAGAAATGAAGAAAGCTTGTATGTTCTTAAGAAATTTGATTTCACACGAACAGTTTCAAAAGAATATCATGATAATTAATGGAGAGGAATTTTATGAGCAATTCAGTACCCTTGCTTCGTGGGGAATTTAAAACTGACAATTTATAAACTGACAAATTACATTGAAAATGTGTCACATTTATTAAGCAATATTTCAACAATAATAGTATGTCAAGTTACTTTTAACAAAAATTCCATTAATTTTATTCCTAAATACTGAAGCTACTGAAGTGAGTACTTTGTATCTTGTAGGTTATGATCGCAAATAAAAATGCTGCTTTTTTTTAGCTTGTAATATAATTGTTTTAATTTTTTACGGTATCTTAGAATATTAATGTATATACAAATTTAATTAATAATTCACATTTAGTAGTAATACGTAAATTGTGTCTACACAGTCATGTATAAATTTATTTAAACATTTTTTCTAAATAATTAAAAATAAATAATTAAAACATTACAATATAATATAATACATATTAGGGTGGTCGAGAAAAACGAATTTTTTTTTATGTCTAACCCTGGAATAATTCTCCCATGAGAGAGCGAGTCTTCAAAAAATCAAAAATTCATTAAGTTTTTTGTTTATGCAAGGGTACTGAATTGGTCGTACAATTCCTTTTTCCATTAATTATTATAATATTCTTTTGAAACTGTTCATGTGAAATAAAATTTCTTAATAACATACAAGCTTTCTTTATTTCTCCTTATATGTAGATGAAAAAATAACTATAGAAAAAATCGTGTAAATGTGAGAATTGTTACAAAAATGTGCGCAATTCCCAAGAAAAATAATATTATAAAATGTTTGAAACAATTCTCTTTCTTGAAAACCCATTCAAAGAATTAAATTTTATTTCACTTTCATTGTTCCCATTTTTAATTATAATAATTGCCTTATTGAATTTCTTCACATATAATTAATAACAAATAATTAATTATTCACACAAATTACTTATAAATGTAAATTCATAATAATTAGATATCAATTTTATTTTATTTAAAGACAAAAAAACTGTATTTTCATTTAGGGAATATAACCTATACGATACGCAATACTTAACTTAATGTTTAAGTGTCATATTCATTGAAATGTTATTTAAAATAACTTAGCAGGTATTACCACAGTCAGGCCGCTCAGTGCCCATCACTACCCAGGAATCAAGCTGCAGTCCCATGTGGGCAGGAAACGTCAGCGTACAGCAGAAACACATGAGAGTGAAAGAGACGGGCAGATCTATTTATCTATCTATATTTCTCCCCACATGAGACGCCAGCTTGATGAGGGACTCTCAGTGACGCCAACTTTGGCATGTTGAGCTACTGCGCTTGCCCGGCG
>CAKNXH010053611.1:0-10188 GCA_932178445.1 Andricus quercusramuli | reverse complement strand
GAAATTTCAGAACTGAGCCCTACCAACAGGGATTTTTTCCCAGGAGGTAATAAATTTTCTCTCAGTTTTCCTTCGAAAAAAAAATGGTAGATCTTGAAAAAGGTCGTGCGATCCTGGGTCACGCTGCACCTGTCGATTGTGGAAACCCCTGCTCTAAAGTGTCGAGTTTCAAGGTAAAACTGGATTTATGCCAGGAAGGTCATGTACGGATCAAGTATTTAGCCTAAAACAGATCACAGAAAAAAGTTTGAAGGTAGGAAAGAAAGTTTTTTGTGCGTTTGTCGACCTAGAAAAAGCATTTGACAAGGTAAATAGAAGTAAATCTCACAGCAAAATGACATTCTTGGCATATTCCTAGGATATGGTGACAGGATATGTGATATCCTGAAAAATGGCCCATAAATCTCCCGGGATATTCGTAGCATATTCCAGGGATATCGACATTTCCGCTCCTGAGTATTTCGTGACAGGATATCCTGACGATATCCCGTACGGAATGTCCACAGGATATCCCAATACTATAGTAAAAGGTCCAAGGAATATCCCAATATTATAATGCAAAATCCTGCTGATATTCTAATATATTACTAGTAGATTTCCATTCAAGAACACGGTGGTCAGGAAGGACAAATAGGTATCACAAAAATGGCGAATTGAAATCCTAGCTGATCCTGTTTTCGAGATATCGTCAAATTACGTATTTTAGCTATTTCGTCAATGGAACGTAATGAGCTGTACCTTAAGTATGCATTTAAATGCTTATATAATTATTATTTGTATACTAGGTATGTGTAGAATAGATAAATATATGTATCAATATATATATATACTTCTGAAACTACGATATTCGGGCAGCAGTCTCCTTTACGCACTCGAGGCCTGACATTGTTCTCCAAGAATTCGAGAAACGAACTATATTCGTGATCGAATACTCGGCTCCGTCCGAATACAACATAACTGCAAAGGAGAAAGAAAAAGAGGAGAGGTATCAAGACCTTAAAAGAGAGCTGCAACGTCTGTACCCAAAATATTCGGTGCAAGTAATTGTCCTTGTGGTAGGTGCTCTCGGAGGTGCGAAACGATCACTGGTTCGTAACTTTAAAGCCATACCCGCATGCCAAAAATATGCCAAGGCACTTGCGAGATGGATGCAGGGAGCTGTCATCCTTGGGTCGCTTCGTGTCCACAAGACACACGAGGGTTTCGCTGGCATGCCGTTGTGATATATTTATCTATTCAACACATGCCTAGTATGAAAATAATAATTTTATATGCATTTGAATGCATACTTAAGGTACAGCTCATTACGTTCCATTGATAAAATAGCTGAAATACGTAATTTGACGATATCTCGAAAACAGGATCAGCTAGGATTTCAATTCAAACGGATTTTTGATGTATATTCGTGGCCGAATATTATCCCGCAAAGCGATTTTATTGCCATTTTTGTTATACCTATTCGTCATACCTGACCACCGTTCAGACCACGTTAAACTGACATGGAGTTTTCCTCATATGAACTTATATATATTTTCAATATTTAACAAAAATGGTGGGTATTTCCATAAGCCAGGAATGAAGACAATTTTTTGTTTATGAAAATTGTATTTTTTCATTTTTTTCGGAAATGGTACAAGATATCATAAATTCGTAAGAGAACTTTTTGTAGAACTTTTTTAAATGTGCAAACTATTTTCTCAAAATTTTTTTGTATCTGTTGTTGTTTTCAAGAAAAATGCGAAAATTCGATTTTATGAAAAAAAATTCTCCTGTCCACAAAAGTCATTTAGCCCGCATTAAACTTACAAGGTATTTTCCTTATGATAGTACAAATGCAAAAAAAAATTGGCAAAAAATATAAGTTTGGGTTTTTTGAGAAAATCGACTTTTAACATTTTCAGAAAAACTGCCGCCATTTGGTTAATTTTGAAGATTTTTTTATTTTCCTCGCGGATTTCGAAAGAAGTAAATATCTGAATTAGGTCAAAAGTTATACGAGTTTGAAGAAAAAATTGGGGGTTTTTTGAAAAACGAAGCCAAAAATTCAAATACGCATAACTCTGTAAAAAAAATTTTTTTGACAAATTGCAAAAATACGTATCGCCTAATTTCCCCTAAAAAACAAAATATTTTGTCCCCGAGAGATTCTGCAACTTCAGCTGTAGAACCTGCTTGATTTGAAATGGATTCGGTCCCATGAATTTCTAGAAGTCCATGAATTCCATAACTTCCTTGAATGCCTTGAATTCCATGAATTCCACTTAATTAATGAATTCTTCGAATTCCTTGAATTCCGTAAATTCCATTAATTCTTTGAATTCCATGAATTCCTCGAATTCCGTGAATTCCTTGCATTCCTTAATTCCACTAATTCTATGCATTCCTTGAATTCTATGAATTCCACTAATTCAATGCATTCCTTGAATTCCTTGATTTCCATTAATTTCTTGAAATCGTCGAATTTCATGAATGCCATAAATTCCTTGAAATGCTCGAATTTTGTGAATGCTATAAATTCCTTGAAATCTTCGAATTTCATGAATTCCTCAAATTCCACTAATTCCTTGAATTCCATGAATTCCATCAATTACTACAATTTCATTAATTCCATGAATTTCCTAAATTCCATGAATTCCACTAGTTCCATGAATGCCACTAATTTCGTGAATTCTTTGAATTCGTTGAATTCCGTAAATTCCTTAAATTCTTTGAATTCCACGAATGCCTTGAATTCCGTGAACTTCTCGCATTCCGGGAATTCGTGAATTTCTAGAATTCGCGAATTCCTTGAATTCCATGAATTACTTGGATTCCATGAATTTCTTGAATTCCATGAATTTCTTGAATTTCGTGAATTCCTTGCACTCCATGAATTCCTTGAATTCGTGAATTCCTTGCATTCTTGAATTCCTTAAATTCTGTGAAATCTTTGAGTTCCGTGAATTCCTCGAATTCCCTGAATTCCATGAATTCCTTAAATACCATGAATTCTATACATTCCATGATATTCGGGACGTCTACCCAAGCTTATGAAAAAAATTGGATTTGTCATCCCGAATTTCGGGACGACGAGATACTTCGTATATTTATAGTGTATAAACTTTACATCGGTTAATTTGAACATTGAAAATGTAGCATTGAATTTCAATCAAGTTTATGTTAAACATATTTTCAATAAAATAGTATATGAATAAGGGTATATGATTGTAGTTGAAAAAAGTTTTGTAACTAACTTTGACTTTTTGAATTCTATATTAATTTCTTAAACGGGCGTTTGTTCCATTGATTATTATTATTTAATCATTAAATATATATCATTTAGATAATATGAATGATACTTCAACCTAAGAAGAATTTAATTTTGAATAAGAAACAGTTATTAAATTCTTCCGAAAAATTCAAGTTATCACAAAGTAACATTTTTTCAGAAGACACGAATCTTCTACATAACAGTTGAATTTTTTTTACACGAAAATATAAATTTTTAAACTAAAACAGATTAGTTTTTAAACCAAGAGGACGAGTTTCAAAGCAAATAGTTCAATTTTTGAAGAAGAAAGATTTTGCAGTCAAGAAGGAAAAAAAATTTCACCCAAATTATAATTTGAGAGTCTAAATAATTTTGAATACAAAATAAAAATTTCAGATAAATATTTCCCTTCGAGGTTTATTTGTTCATTCGTTCTTGAAGTTATAGTAATATCATTTTTCTAAGATTCTTAAGGAAGTTAAACAAGATTTTTGAAGATTTCAGATATGACGAAAAAGTATAATTTGGTTATTTTACAAAATTTTCCAAAGTTTTAGGAGAAATTCGAGTCAGTTTGAAAGATATTCAGGACTTTCAGGAAGATCTAAATAGATCTAAATTTATTTTTTATCTTTTAAGCTAACTCGAATTTATTTATTTATTTTTGTTCGCGATTCATAGGAATCTTTTGAAATTTTTTGGAATCTTTCTAAATTTCTAAAAAAATTAATTTTCCAGAATAAAGTCATTAAAAATTTTCCCAGGAATTTTCACAAAAGTTTTTTAATTTCTTGAAACCTTTCAAACTTCTTCAAATGCTTCGAAATCTTCAAAAATTTACATTTTGTTTCAAATGTTTGGAAATCTTTTCAAATTTCAAATTATTTTGTAACTATTGCCAAAACTTCCAAACCTTCTGAATAACTAAAAATTATTCGAATTTTTCCAAAAATTATCTTAATATTCTGAAAACTTAAAAGAATTGCCTTCAAATTTTCCATATTCTGTTTTGATAATTTTGGAAGTCTTTTAAAATTTTTTAATGTCTTTTTAAATATTTTGAGTTTATATATTTTCAGTCTAAATATTTTAATATTTAAAGTCTTTTAAAATATTTTCGTGAACGTAATTTTTCAAAATTCTTAAGAAGCTTCAAAATTTTCATATTCAAATATTAAAAAATGTACATTTTTTCAACTTTTTAAACATCATTTTAATTCTCAAATTAATTTTGAACCTTTTCAGTGTTATTATTTAAATAGATGAGTCATGGAGTTCCATAATTTGACAATCTCTTTTCAAAATGATATAAATGGTAATAAATCTAGAAACTATGTATAAAAATAATGACCATAGAAGTGGCTTGTGTTGATGTACAACCATTAACAAAATTAGTTCACCCTCTTTTTATTTATTTGTGTCTTTCTTTTTCCTTTTGTTGTCAAATCAGATAAATAGCAACTATCAAAGATATACTATATGAAACGAATCTTAAGGATTACACCACCCATCATCAGAAATTTAAAAATACATGTTAAGAGATCAATAATTAGAATATATCTTTTCTTGATGACTTTATAATTTGAGTTTTAAATAATTTTAAACTTTACATTGCTCGTAGAATATTCTTCAAGTTTCTGTTTCTTCATCTTCGTTACTATTTTTTTATTTTGATTTTGATTCCTGAGAAAATATTATTAGTTTGATGAGAGCCAATCAGAGCGACTATTCTTCCATTGCTTATGGAGTTGTGAAGTAGATCGATTTTTTAAAACTTGATTTCACGCTTGCTGCTATATGTGTGTATAAATAGGCGGATATCGCCTATGTTACAGAAAATGTACTTTTTGATTACCTTTTCATAATTCCCAGGTGGAAGCCATCAAAATTGAAGAATTCTTATTTCGAGGTCTTCAATCACAAAAATAATTCAAAATGAACAATCTACATTAAGGGCAACCACAAATTCGAAAAAGGATTTCAAATTCATCGAATGAGAGTTAAGACACGCCATGTTTATTATATTTAAATACCAATAAAATTCATATACAAATAAAAAAATTTCAAATTTATTCATTTTAAACAAAAAAAGTGACTTTTCTACGATAAAAGATGACTTCTTAAGAAAATACTTATTTTTTCTACAAAATAATTTAATTATCTACAAAACAATTAAATTTCCAACGAAACAGTTGAATTTTCAACCTTAAAAGATGAATTCGCAACAAAAAAGTGTAATAGTTGATATTTCAACCAAGAAGGATGAAATTTAACTAAAAGAATGAGTTGTAAAATCAAAAAGACGAATTTTCAACGAAAAAATAGGAATTTTCAGCAAAAAAATTAATTTTCTACGAAGATACTTGAATTTTCAACCCAAAAAGACGAATTTTCAATAATAACAATTTAATTTTTATGCAAAAAGGATGATTTAAAAAAAAAATTATTTAATTTTCAATCACACCGTTGCAGTTTCATCCAAGAAAGGTTAATTTTCTACTTAAACAGATGATTTTTTAAATCACAAAGACAAATATTAAAAAATATAGTTGAATTTTCATCCAAAGAATATTTGAATTGATTTTTCAATCCAAATGCGAATTTTTCTCATACGATAAATTAAAAAAAAAACAGTTAAATTTTCAACAATATAGTATATTTTTGGACCAAAAAGAATGATTTTTTAACAAAATTGAATTTTCAACCAAACAGTTGCATTCTTATCAAAGAAGATAAATTTTCTACTCACATATTGCTCACATAGATAAATTTTCAAATAAAAAAGATAAATTTGAAAAAAAAAGAGTCAAATTTTCACCCAAAGACGATTTCAGTATGGGAAGTCCAAAGTGGATTTATGCCAGGAAGATCATGTACAGATCAGATATTTAGCCTAAGACAGATCACAGAAAAAAGCTTGAGAGTAGGAAAGAAAGTTTTCTGTGCATTTATTGACCTAGAAAAAGCTTTCGACACGGTAAATAGAAGTAAACTTTGGGAAGTCCTTAAAGAGTATGGAGTGAATGGAGGGCTCCTACAAGCAATAAAAACAATATATACGGGTAGTAAAGCAAGTGTAAGGGTAAATGGGAAACTGAGTGACTGGTTCGATATTATGCAAGGCGTGAAACAAGGATGCGTTATGTCCTTGTGGCTATTTATCATATTCATGGATAAGTGTCTAAGAACTGCCCTCTTCAACGAAAAAGGTATAGATCTCGAAACCGTCAAAGTACGTGGGTTGGCTTTCGCAGATGACAAGATTGTTATGGCAGAATCAGTCGAAGACTTGCAAAGAATGTTGAATAAACTTAACACAAGCATGAAGAACATGGACCTCAAAATTAACGTGAATAAAACGAAAGTCATGGTGTTTGAGGGAAAAAGTGAGAAAACAATATGCAACATTGCCCTAAATGATGTGAGATTAGAACAAGTTGACAAGTACGTATATCTAGGTAGTCTATTCACTAACGACGGAAAAATAGATGGGGAATTAGATAGGCGCATAAATAAGGGTAAGCAGGTTATCAGTAGAGCAGGATCCATCCTCACGAATAAAAACATATCAAAAAAAGCTAAAATGGCCATACATAATTCCATATTCGTACCAACTGTACTATACGGTAGCGAGGCATGGACCTGTCAAGAAAAGGACAGGAGTAAAATCAACGCGATCGGCATGAAACCTCTGCGCATAATATGCGGAAAAACACTGATGGACAAAGTCCGAAACGAGATAATCCTCAAAGAATGTGGTACAGGAGACACGCTAGTTGACATATGGGAAAGAAATCAGTTAAGATGGTTCGGACATCTTGAAAGAATGAAAGATGAACGACTGACGAAGCAAGTATATAAAGATAAAGTAAATGGCAGAATGCCCAGAGGTAGACCGCCGAAAGAATGGTTAGAATCTGTAAATGAGACATTGATCCGAAGAGACATAAGAAGTCATAGGAACAGAAGAGCTTGCATGAAGAAATGCATGGACGTAAATGAAGCTAGAGTAGTATGCCAGGACAGAAATGTGTGGCGACAAATAGTTTATAAGCAGAGTGACAATAGAGTGAATGATGCCGGAAACAAAGACCTTGGATACTAATGGGCCCAAGTGGGGAACCATACATAACAATTCTGTGAGGCTCCTCACTTGGGGTGATCGCTAGAGAGATTGATCAACAACCTGGGTCGGAGCAGTGTTGCGGAGTGAACGTGTTATTTGAACAAATAACACGAAAACTCCAGATCAATCTAAAATATTTATACCATAACACATATACCTATATACCTATCTACCTTATACCATATAACGACCTACTTTACACCTATATACCTATCCCACTACTTTCCAACCTAGCAAGTCACGCCTACCCCGAAAGGGAAATGGCTTAAAGGTATAATAATAATAATAATTTCAACACAAAATGTGAATTTTTCTCAAAAGGTAAATTTTCTACGAAATAGTTGAATTTTCAACAAAACAGTAGTTTTTGGGACCAAAAAGGATGACTTTTTAACAAATTTATTGAATTTTCAATCAAACAGTCGCATTTTTATACAAGAAATATGAATTTTCTACTCAGACAGATGAATTTTTGAATAAAAAAGATAAATTTTCAAATCAGATAGTCCAATTTTTTTCCAAAAAAGATTTCAGGTGATTTTTCAATAAAACAGTTGAAATTTCGACCAAAAAGGATGAATTTTCTACAAAATTGAAATTTCAACCAAACAATTTCATTCTTATCCAAGAAAGGTGAAATTTCTACTAAAGAAGATGAATTTTTAAAGCAAAAAGACAAATTTTCAAAAAAATAGTTAGATTTTTATCCAAAAAACATTTAAATTTATTTTTCAACAGCAAAATATGAATCTTTCTCTAAAGGTAAATTTTCTACGAAATAGTGGACTTTTCAAGCTAAGAGATTGACTTTTCAACAAAACTGTTTAATTTTCAAACAAATAATAAAATTTACAACTAAAAAGATAGTTTTCAGGAGGAGAACTGCAAAAAATAGAAATGTAAATATAAAGCAAATAAATTTCTAAAAAGAATGTTATATCAGGTTTACGGCAAAACTTAATTTTAACAATTCTCTCATTTTTCCCTGACCAATTTTTCATTTTCCCTGACCATTAATATTCAAAGGCCAGAATATTACATTTGCAACATTTTAACCTAGAATCTTTTATAAGCGGAATAAAACAATTTCAAATAAATATGGAAAAATTTCAAATTCATTCTGCTTGACAGTTATTTAAAATTATACAAATTCCCTGACTTTTACAAGATTTTTTTTCTGAATCCCTGACTTTTCCCTGACTTAAAAAAAAAATTGTTGTTGGCTAGGTTCTTTTTTTCACTCACCAGTTTTCTTTGGCGAGTACTGTTAAATTCATATTACATTTCTGTACAAATTCTGCGAGTTACTTGTTTCATTTGTGAATTTCTGAAAATTACGTACATGAATGGAGGACCCCCAGACACCAGATAGTACACAAATTTCAAAGATTTTAAAAGACTACAATAATAAATACATGTTAATGAATTGTAGACGCAAGTTTAATGTATGTCATATCAGTTTTATGCCTCGGCGGACGAACCTTTTTCAACATTCAAAGGTAAAACTTAAATTCATATTGTAATAAAGAAAATTAATTTTTTCATTCTTCTCAACTCAAATAAACTGTTAAGTTTTAAATTTTGAATCTCAGGTATTTTATGTAGCAAATAATTTTCAGCTCTGCCACGAAGAATTCATCCTCATCCAACCAGCGATTTACATAATTCTCTCAGTATTATCCTGGTCCGGTTATATTTATTTTTTCTTGAGAACAAGAATATCCTGGTCTTTTACGCCAGCTCAGTTTTGAACTTACAACAAATCTTGCATTTTCCTTAATTTTTTTTCGACTCTCACCATATCTGCCATTTTTTATCTGCCTCAGCCATATTTTTCGCGTTCGTGGTCTTGCTAACTCTCGATGATGATCTTACTCATGTTCATCGGAATCCAATGAAGTTTTTTAAGTAACTCGTAATTCTTCCTTTAACAATTATCTGATTAAAGGCTTTTAATTTTAAATTTTATACTTTAATAATAGAAAGGATCGTGCCTTTTATGTTCATCTTTTTTAAATCCCAATAAGAAATCATTTTAACAACATTTACCGAAGTTTCGGTGTTCATTCACATTTATTCAAGTTAAATTCAAAAAACGAAGAAAGGTAAGGTCGTGCAAAATCATAGTTAAATGTAATTAATTCAATAATCACACTTCAAAACGTCACTTTGAAATTCTTTATTCATAAAACACAGAAAAAACTATTTTATGCATATGAAGATAACATTTAATCCATAATATACATACATTATACATACGAACAAAGAATTTAGAAAAGGCTTCTCTACAAAAATATATATAATCTCTTCAGATTCCCAATTACAATCACTACATTTCAAAAAGTAGCACGCAAAAGAGCGGGCAATGGACGACAAAAATACTCCATTTCTGAAACCACACCCATGACAACGAGTTGCTCAAAGAAGTTGCCTCTGAGCAACAGTAACAATAGAGAAGAAACAACCGCAAGTCTCATCGACCACTCGCTGAGTTGTCTTCAACAATAGGACGTCTTTTTCACACGAAGGCCTGTACAGAAAATTGGTTCTAACAGAGCTACATACACCAGGTACGCAGATGACAATGTTGATTTGTTTTAAAAATTAAAATTAAAATTAGTTTTTGACGCGGACTAAATTATGACGAACCACTCGAATCGTTATGATGTTCCTGACCCGTGGTTTCCAACTGGGCTAAAGTTCTTTGCAACTCGGCACGTTCCGACGGTTGTAATCTGTGTGCGATTTCCAAAACCGCATCGAGTCTGACTTCGGGGCAAGCCTCGAGGGCTTCCTTCACTCGAGTAACTAT
>CAKNXH010053610.1:0-14655 GCA_932178445.1 Andricus quercusramuli | reverse complement strand
ATTTTCTACCCAAAAAGACGACTTTTCAATCAAATTTATGAAATTTCTACCAAATAATTGAATTTTTAACTTATACAATAAAAAGGATGAAACAAAATTGTTAAATGCTCAACAAAAAAGATTAATTTTCGACCAAGAAGATTACAGTTCTATCAATAAAAACGTATTTCCTACTTATCAAATATGAGGATAAAGTTTTAACCAAACATGGAATAGCTAAATTTTCAGATAGGAAAAAAATTATTTTTAACAACAAAAAATGAATTTTCAACAGAGACGAACTTTTGAACAAAATACATGAGTTTTCAACAAAATTATTTCATTTTAAAGCCAAAAAGATGTATTATCTACAAAAAAGCTGAATTTTCAACCCAAAAATATGATTTTTCAACCAAAAAGTTTAATTTTCAACCAAATAGTTTAATTTTTGACCTAATTGTTGAATTTTCAACAAAAAATGATAACTTTAAGAAAATAGTTCAATTTTCCAAAATAATTAGATTTTTAAGAAAATAGTTGAATTTCTAACCAAACAGTTGAATTTTCAGCATACAAAGATGCATTTCCAATCAAATTGTCGCATTTTCAAGCACCATGAAAAATTAATTTTCAATTAAAAGTAAAGTTTTTAAGCTAAAAAGTCGAATATTTTAGAAAACAGTAAAGTTTTAAATGGGAAAAGATGCATTAAAAAAAATTACTTTCAATCAATAAAGATGAATTTGAAATATACAGAATAAAGTTTTTACCGCACATAGAATAGTTAAATTTTGATTTAAAAAAACTAATTTTAAACATAGTTGTTTAATTTTCAACAAAAAAGATTAATTTTGGCCAAAAAGATTAATGGTCTACCAAAAAAGACGAATTTTTGAACAAAATAGATTAATTCGCAACAAAATTATTTAATTTTGAAGCCAAAAATACGAATAATATACAAAAAAGTTGAATTTTCAACCCAAAAATATGATTTTCCAACCAGAAAGTTTAATTTTCAGCCAAATAGTTTAATTTTCTACGAAATTTCGTAATTTTCAAGCCAAAAAGATAAATTTTCTACAAAACTGTAAAATTTTGAATATAAAATTCCATTTAGAAGCCAATAGTTGAATTTTCAACTGTAACTATGAATCCTTAATACAATTTTTTTTACTAATTAGTTAAACTTTAAGTCGAATAATCGACTTTTCAATCAAAAAAAGATGAATTTTTAACGGAGCATGTAACAATTGATATTTCAACCAAACAATTTCACTCTTAACCAAAAAGGACAACCCAGAAGATTAAATTTCTGCCAAGAAAGACGAATTTTTAACTGAAATTCTTAAATTTTTAACTTAAAATGATAAATTTTTAACCAAAAATGGAACAGTTTAATTGTCAGTTTAAGAAATGTATTTTCAACCAAACATAAACGAATTTTCATCAAAATAGTTAAATTTTCAATCAAAGAGATGAACCTTCAACTAAAAAAATGGATTTTTAACAAAGCAGTTGAATTTTTGATCAAAAATATGACTCTTTAACGATATAGTTGCATTTTCAACAAAATAATTAAACTTTCAAACAAAGAATAGAATTTTTAATCAAACGAGATGAATTCTGAACGAAAAATATAAAACTAGCCTTTTCAATAAAAAAAATTAATATTTACCCAAAAATATGGTTGGATTTTCTTATTGGGTTCAAGTTCTAAATGGAAAGTACCGCCAGGCCACTTTGTCTACCACTGTTAATAATAATAGTTGTATGTCTTTAATTTTAATAATTACGTTGACAGCAACGTAATCGGTGTAATTTAAATCGATCATCATCATTCCTTTCGTCCTAGAATTCGTCTTGTTGCTTGTTATCGAAACAGCCTCAATGTGCAATTGAAATCTAGGATCTGCTTCTTTTTTAGATTTCCCTGAATCGGATTCTGGGCCCTGGAAATGATTAATTTTATTAATTGAAAGTTTATTAATTAGTTCAAATTCAAATTACAGATTTCACATTCCAAAAATGTTTCCAAGAGGGGAAATAGACTGATTTTTCACGAAAATCGGGGACAAAAAATGCAATAGTTGATATTTAAATTAAACAAATATTCTATTTTCAATAAAAAAACAGTTGAATTTAACAAAAATGGAAAATTTCAACAAAATAGTTTAATAATCAACAAAAGTTTTTGGAAAACAGGGGAAAAAAGAGGAAGTCTTTTTGAAAAAGGGGAAAAGATGGAAATAGGAGAAAGAGTGTGAACTCTGAAATTACTCAAAATTGCATAAAATGAAAAGGACCTACTTTAATGATTCCGGTTACTACCACATCTGCACCAGGCATACACGTATCGACCAAATCATCAATCAGTTCTACGTCAATCACTCGAAGAGTTCCACCTTTGTCCTCCTGAAAAATATATTAAAAATAATTCTTTAATAACAATTTTTAATTCAGTCAATAAAGTAAAAAAATGTCATCCAAAATGTAGAATTTTGAAGTCAAGAAAGATGAATTTTCAACCAAGAAGATTGATTTTCTAACAAAAAAGACGAATGTTCAACAAATTACATCCATTTTCAACTAAATACTTGAATTTTTAAACTAAAAAGATTCATTTTTAACCAAAAAATGGAATAGTTAAAGTTTCATTGAACAAAATTAATTTTCAATCAGAAAAAGAATCTTCTATAAACAGTTGAATTTTCAACCCAAAAATATGAAGTTTCAACAAAAAAGTTAATTTTAAAATCAAAAAGATAAATTTTAAGTTAAAAAAAATATTGGTTAGCCCGAAAAAGAATTTTTCAGCAAAATGTATACATTTGTACCCAAATAGTTGAATTTTCATCGAAGAATAATTTTCTATTGAAAAGAGGAATTTTCAACAAACTACATAAATTTTCAAACAAATGTTAGAATTTCTAAGTTTAAAAGATAAATTTTTATCAAAAAAGTTAAATTTTCAGTTAAACGTATTAATTTTTAATAAAAAAACGAAATCTTCTACAAAGCAGTTAAATTTTATATCACATGGTTGAATTTTCTGCAAATCTGCTGAATTTCCATAACCCGAAAATATGAAGATTCAACAAAAAAGTTGATTCTGAATCGAATAGGTAAATTTCAAGTTAAAAACAAATTTTTTTCAACTCAAAAAATAAATTTTCAATAAAATGCATATATTTTTAACCAACTAGTTGATTTTTCAACCCAAAAATATGAAATTTGAACAAAAAAAGTTCATTTTTAAGCAAATAGTTAAATTGAAAAAAAAATTTTACCACAAAAAGGGGAACTTTTAACAAAGTATTTCAACTTGCAAATAAGGAGTTGAATTTTTCAACAAAACAGTTGAATCCTTAGACAAAAAAGGTTAATTTTAATCTAAACAGTTGCATTTTTTACAGAAAAATTGATTTGCTGCCAAAAAAAAACGAATTTTCAACAAAATGTATAAATTTTTAAATATATAGTTGAATTTTCAACCAAACCGACTAATTTTCTACGTAAAATACGACTTTTTAACAAACTACAGCAATTTTCAACCAAAATACATAAATTTTCAACCAAATATTTGAATTTCTGAGCTAAAAAAATATATTTTTAACAAAAAAGTTAAATTTTATATCAAATGGTTGAATTTGTTGCAAAACTCTTGAATTTCCACGACAAAAGACGAATTTCTACAAAAAAAGGGTGAAATTTTTAACCCAAAAATATGAAGATTCAACAAAAAAGTTAATTTGAAATCAAATAGGTAATTTTAACTTAAAGAAAATCAATTTTAAACTCAAACAAATTTTTTTAACAAACTGCATAAATTTTCAACCAAATAGTTCAATTTCTAAACTAAAAAAAAAATTTTTAACTAAAAAATGTAAAATATAAATTCTCAGTTATACATATTAATTTTCAATTTAAAAAACTAATCTTCTACAAAACAGTTAAATTTTATATCACATGGTTGAATTTTCTGCAAAATTGTTGAATTTCCAAGAGAAAAAGACCAATTTCTATACAAAAGAGTCGAATTCTCATCCCGAAAATATTAAGATTCAACAAAAAAGTTGATTCTGAATCGAGTACATAAATTTTAAGTTAAAAAAAATTGTTTTCAACTCAAAAAATAAATTTTCAAAAAATGCATACATTTTTAACCAAATAGTAGATTTTTCAACCAAGACCATTAATTTTCTATCAATAAAGAGGATTTTTCAAGAAACTACATAATTTTTATACCATAGAGTTAAATTTCGAATCTAAAAAATTAATTTTCAGCCAAAAAGGGAATACTTAAATTTTCATTTAAAAAGATTAATTTTTAATAAACAAAACGAACCTGTTACAAAACAGTTGAATTTTCCACCCAAAAATATGAAATTTCAACAAAAAAGTTAATTTCAAAGCAAAAGGTTGAATTAAAAAAAAAATTTACCACAAAAAAGGGAACTTTCAACAAAGTAGTTCAACTTGCAAACAAAAAGGTGATTTTTTCAACAAAATAGTTGAATCCTTAAACAAAAAAGTTCAATTTTAATCTAAATAGTTGCATTTTCAAGAATTTTCAAGAATGAATACTAATTTTCTACCAAAATAAACGAATTTTCAACAAACTACATCAATTTTCAACCAAATAGTTGAATTTCTAAACTAAAACAATTAATTTTTAACCAAAAGAGGAAAAGTTAAATTTTCATTCAAAAAAAATTAATTTTCAATTTAGAAAAAGAAGCTTCTACAAAATAGTTGAGTTTTGAACCCGAAAATATGAAATTTCAACAAAAAAGTTCATTTTCAACCAAATAGTACAATTTTCAGTCAAAAAAATTTATTTTACCGAATAAAAGGTAAGTTTCAACAAAGCAGTTCAACTTGCAAACAAGAAGTTGAATTTTCAACCTGAAAAGATGAATTTTCAACAAAATGTATACATTTTTCAATAAATAGTTGAATTTTCAAAAAAGAAGATAAATTTTCTACCAAAAAACCAAACGAATTTTCAACTCAATAGTTAAACTTTCAGTCTAAAAAAGTTCAAGTTTAAACGAAAATGGTATAGATAAATTTTAATTTGAAAAATTCAATTTAGAAAAGCGAATTTTTAAAAAACAGTTGAACTTTTTACCAAATTGTTGAATTTTCAAGACAAAAAGACTAATATTCTACAAAAAAGTTGAATTTCCAAGGATGAAGTTAATTTTCAACTAAATAGTTAAATTTTCAGTTAAAAAAAAAAATAATTTTACCGAATAAAAGGGAAGTTTCGACAAAGTAGTTCAACTTGCTAACAAGGAGTTGAATTTTCAACCTGAAAAGATGAATTTTTGATAAAATATATAGTAAAAATATTTTAACAAGAAAACGAAAGCAAATAGTTAAATTATCAACAAAGAAGATTAATTTTCTACCAAAAAAACCAAACGAATTTTCAACTGATTAGTTAAACTTTCAGTCTAAAAAAGTTAAACTTTTAACCAAAAATAATATAGATAAATATTGATTTAAACAAATTTTCAATTTCGAAAAGCGAATTTTTTACAAAACAGTTGAACTTTCTACCACATTGTTGAAGTTTCAAGTCAAAAAGACTAATCTTCTACAAAAACTTTAAATGTTCAACGATAAAGTCAATTTTCAACTGAAATTATGAATCTTCAACTACAAAAAAATGAATTTTTAATAAAGAAGTTCAACTTTCAACCAAGAAGTTGAATTTTCAACTTGAAAAGATGAATTTTCACTAAAATATATAATAGTTGATATTTTAACAAGAAAATATTTAAATTTTGAATCAAACACAATCGAATTAAACTAGAAAAGACGAATTTAAACAAAAATTGAATCCTGAAACAAAACAAATTAATTTTCATCTAAACATAACAAAAAATTGATCTTCTACCAAAAAAGGACGAATTTTCAACAAAATGTATACATTTTTAAGCAAATATTTAAATTATCAATGAAGAAGATTAATTTACTAACAAAAAAAAAAGAATTTTCAACTGAATAGTTGAACTTTTAGCCTAAAAAAACAATGAAATTTTACCAAAAAAAAAAACGAATTTTCAGTAAAATAGTTTAATCCTCAATCAAAGCAGATTAATTTTAAACAAAACCAGCAAAAAACATGAATTTTCAATTAAATATATGAGTTTTTAATCAAATAGTTTAATTTTCATTGGAAATAATATTTTTCAATTAAGAAAAGCAAATTCTTCAAAAAACAGTCAACATTTTTACCAAATAGTTGAATTTTCTACCAATTTGTTGAATTTTCAAGCTGAAATGATAAGTTTTCCGGAAAACAGTTGTCTTTTCAGAACTAAAATATGATTTCTCAATTTAAAAAATTGTGTTTTCGACCAAATTGTTGAATTTTCAAACCAAAGAAGAAATTTTTCACAAAACCTTGAATTTGAACTCAAAAATGTAAATTTTCAAGAAAAAAAGGTGTTTTCAAGCAAATAGTTGAACTTTCAACTGAAATTATGAAGCTTCAAACAAAAAAATGCATTTTTAAGAAAATATTTGAACTTTCAAGGAATGAATTTAATTGTTAGCCGTCGAAAGATGAATTTTTAATGAAAAATATAATAGTTGATTTTTCAATAAAAAATAATTTCAATTTTAAATAAAGCACAGTTTAATAGAACTAAAAACGACGAATTTTCAGCACTTTTAAATAGAAAGAATTATTTTCTACCAAAGAAGGCGAGTTTCCTATAAAATAAATATATTTTCAATTAATAATTTAAATTTTGAGCCAATGGGAAGAATTTTTTACCAAAAAACACAAATTTACAACAAAATACATGAATTTTCAACAAAATAGTTGAATTTTCGAATGGAAAAGATAAATTTTCAACCAAATAAATTCTAACATTCTCAATTTAAAAAATTTAATTTCAACCCCAAAAAGGAATGATCAAGATGTACTTCAATTTCCAACCAGAGAGATTAATTTTCTACTAAAATTATCATAGAACGGAAAAAATTTTTTTTTAAGAAAGTAGTTCAATTTTCAATCAATCAACCTAAGAAGATTAATTCTCGACAAATAATATAATAGTTGCTATTCCAACAAACAAATAAAGGTTTTAATTTTGAATGAAAAACAACTGAATTTAACAAGAAAATACGTATTTTCAACCAAATATTCAAATCCTTAAATAAAACAGATTATTTTTCAACCAACAATATTAATTATCTACAAAAAAAAATCATTTGAATAAATAAATTTTTAATTATTTATTCAATTTTTCAATCAAAAGGAGTAATTTTCTACCGAAAAAAAAACAGAATTTTTCACAAAATAAATGAATTTTCAACCAAATATTTGAATTTTTGACTAAAAAATATCAATTTTCAATCCAATAAAGGATTGTAGAATATTCCATAAAATTGTTAAATTTTCAGATGAAGAATTAATTTTTAACCCCAAAAAGAAATTTTGAACGAAGTAATTCAATTTTTAACCAGAGAGATGAATTTTCTACTCAAATTATCATACTTCAAAGAAGAAAAATAATTTTTGAGAAAGTAGTTCAACTTTCAACCAAGGAGTTGAATTTTAAACCTGAAAAAATGAATTTTCACTAAAATATATAATAGTTGATATTTTAACAAGAAAAGATTTTAATTTTGAATCAAACACAATCGAATTTAACTAGAAAATACGAATTTAAAAAAAAAATTGAATCCTCAAACAAAATAAATTAATTTTCATCTAAACAGAACAAAAAATTGATCTTTTACCAAAAAAGGACGAATTTTCAACAAAATATATACGTTTTTAAACAAATATTTAAATTATCAACAAAGAAGATCAATTTTATAACAAAAAAAGACGAATTTTCAACTGAATACTTAAACTTTCAGCCTAAAAAAAAACAAGTTTTAACCAAAAATGGGATAGATGAACTTTTATTAGAAAAAAAAAGAAATTTAAATTTAAAAAAGCGAATTTTTTACAAAACAGTTGAACTTTTTACCAAATTGTTGAATTTTCAAGCCAAAAAGACTAATCTTCTACAAAAAGTTGAATTTTCAACCAAACAGTTGAATTTTCAGCTCAAATTATGAATCTTCAACAAAAAAATTAATTTTTAATAATGTAGTTCAACTTTCAACCAAGAAGTTGAATTTTCAACCTGAAAAGATGAATTTTCACTAAAATATATAATAGTTGATATTTTAACAAGAAAAGATTTTAATTTTGAATCAAGCACAATCGAATTTAACTAGAAAAGACGAATCCTCAAACAAAACAAATTAATTTTCATCTAAACAGAACAAAACATTGATCTTCTACCAAAAAAGGACGAGTTTTCAACAAAATGTATACATTTTTAAGCAAATATTTAAATTATCAACCAAGAAGATTAATTTTCTAACATAAAAAAAAAGAATTTTAAACTGAATAGTTAAACTTTCAGCCTAAAAAAAAACAAGTTTTAAACAAAAATGGGATAAATAAACTTTGATTAGAAAAAAAAGAAATTTAAATTTAAAAAAGCGAATTTTTTACAAAACAGTTGAACTTTTTACCAAATTGTTGAATTTTCAAGCCAAAAAGACTAACTTTCTACAAAAAAGTTGAATTTTCAACCAAACAGTTGCATTTTCAACTAAAATGATGAATCTTCAACAAAAAAATGAATTTTTAATAAAGTAGTTCAACTTTCAACCAAGAAGTTGAATGTTCAAGCTAAAAAGATGAATTTTTAACAAAAATCTGTACTTACTTGATTATCGCCCAAATGTTGCTGCAATCTGATAGTTTGAGCAGAAACTGTCTTCACGTATGGAGAATCCAATACTGGTTCGAATTTCATTGCCCCGCAAGAACCACATTTTTTTGGCACTGTGTAATTTCCACCTGGCTGCTTAAACACAGTTTTCAATTTACATTTTATGCAAGAAAATACGTGCCATTGTGCCAATTGTGTCGATCTGCCAACTCTCATCACACAACCTCTAGTGGTAATCAATTGTCCTAAATTTAACAATCGCATTTTAAAAAATCATCCGAAATTAGAGAAAATAATGTATTTACGACAATGAAAAATACATACCATAGTAATTCATTCGGAGATCTTTCAACGGAACAACGGGTAAAAAATTGAGTACCCGAACTCTAATCATAGGCACATCTTTATCACTCTTATTCACTCTCAACGTATTTACGACTGTCTGAAAAAAAATCAGAATCAATTACAATATCTTGAACTAAAAATTCCTATCTAGCTGACTGCGAAAATATATGAAATAAAGATGTATATTTAATATTATTCAAACTTTAATTTTAGGAAAAATTTTTTATTTTTGCAGGATTGAAAAAAAATTAGAAAAACTTTGAGTTATTTCAAAAGATGTTTCGAATTCTTAGAAATTTTGAAAAGATTCTAAGTTAATTAAAAATTTGAAAATATTTCCAAACAATATGCAGATTTATTTTATTTTCAGGATTTTGAAAGGTTTTCTGATAATGAAATTTGTTTGTTACAATTTTAAGGGGAAATGCAAATTGATTTTTTACTTTCAAAAAATAATGTTGAGAAAAGATTTAAAAATATTGTTAAACATTTCAAATGAATTCGTAACATTTCAAAGAATAATGTAGAAGATTGTAAAGCCAAATTTTAGAAAAAAATCGAATAAGTTTACGAGATATTTAGAAGTTATGAAAAGATACAAAAACAATTTTTAACTTAGAAAGATTTCAATAAATTTAAAATAAAATGTAGATTATTTAAGATTTACAACAACAAATTTAAAAGCTTTTTAAGATTTCTGAGAAGATTCAAAAAATTGAAAAAATTGTTAAGATTTCTGGAAAAATTTAAAATGAATTTTGATTTTACAAAATTTATTTTAAGATAGTATTTAAAGATTTCGATACATTCCAAAATATTTCCAAAGCTGTCAGAAAGGAATCTGGAAGATATTGAAGCAATTCTTTTAATTTTGCAGAACTTTGATAAATTTTGTAAATAATTAAAAATTTGAAAAGATTTCAAGAAAGTTAAAGCGAAACGTAGCTTTCTGAAGATTTCGAAATCAAATTTTGAAGTTTTTTAAAGATTTGGAAATGTTTGAAGATTGGAAAATTAATGTAGGAGAATATTTAAAATGATTTTCAAACGTTAAACAAGATTTCTAAAATTGTCAAAACGAATCTGGAAGATTTTAAGACAATTTTAGAATTAATTCGAGTCAGTTTCAAAACTATTGAGGATTTTTGAAGGTTTTGAATAGATTAAAAATATTTTAAAACTTTGAAAGATTTCCGAAAATGTATAAAATATTCATAAATTTGTTTCAGACGTTAAAAATTCGGAAATATCTTGAAAAATGATTCAAATTTGTTCTAAAATTCTGCATAATTCTGTAAAATTCTGTGAAATAAAAAAAAATATTGGAAATTTTCAAGATACTTTTTTGATATATATGAAATATTCAAAATCTTTTTGAGTTTTCTCGAGAAACTTAGGGAAATTATATTTGTATAACCGTAAAGCAAATAAATGAATAAATTTAAAAAATAAACAGTAATTAGAATTTTCTATTTCGCAATAAAAATTATTTTTTCATTTAAATTATAATATGCCAAAAAATTTTGTCTCTTGCCTGAAAAACTTTTTTTGGTGAAAATACAAAAATTAGGTTGAAAATTCGTCCTTTTGGTTTAAAAATTCATCTCTTTTGGCAGATATTTTATTTTACTTTGTTTTTAAAATGAAATTACAACTATTTGGTTTAAAATTAAAATCTTTTTTGGTTGAGGAATGAACTATTTTCTTGAAAATTCGTCTCTTAGGATGAATTCAACTTTTTTTAATTTAAAATTAAAATATTTTTTATTGTTAATATCAACTATCATATTTTTCGTTGAGAATCTCACAATCAATGTTGTTGAAAACCTGATTTTTCATTACTTGAAGTTATTTTATACCTAGAATTTAAAATTTTGAAACGTAAACCTTCAAATATTTTAAATAGTGGTATTTTTAACTAAAAAGATGAATGTTTAACAGGAATTGTTGTACTTTTAAAAAAAAGATACATTTTCAATTAAAATGGTAAATCTTCAACTTAATTAGTGGAATTTTAAACCAAGCAATCGGATTTTCAACTATAAAATATAAATTTTCAACTAATATGATGGATTATGTAACTGAAACAGTAAATTTTGAAATTATAAAATTTAACTTTCAACAACAAAAAAACGAATTTTCAATCAAATAATTGAATGTTAAACTAAAATACTTCAAATTTAAACCAAAAAGATGAATCTTTAACTGAAAGAGATGAATCTACAGTTGAAGTAGCTATATTTTCAACCATCAAAATGAATTTTCAATCAAAAAGAATAATTTTCTACAAAAAAAACACCAATTTTTAACTAAAATAGATAAATTTTCAACCAAACAGTGAACAGTTAAATTTTAAGTTGAAGAAATTAGTTTTCAACCAAAGAGATAAATGTCTAACTAATATTATCGAATATTCAACTAAAATAGTAAAATTTGCAGTTATAAAAATTAATTTTCCAAACAAATATATATATATATTTAACCAAATAATTGATTTTTCAACGAGAAATTGAATAGTTAAATTTTCAGTGGAAAAAATTGATTTTAACACAGACAAAAAAAAACAAATTTCCAACAAAATAGTTAAATTTACAACCACAGAATAATTGAATTTCAAACCAAAAGATGAATATTGAACTGAAATAGTTGACTTTGAAACAAAACAAAAAAACTAATTTTTAACAAAATAGTTAATTTTTCAACTAAAGAGATACATTTTTAACTAATATGATGAATCATCAACTAAAATAGTTGTATTTTAAATAACAACGAAATTAATTATCTACTTAACAGATGGAAATTAAAATTAAATAGTTGTATTTTAAACTAAAAAGATAAATTTTTAACTAAAATTGTGGATCTTCAACAGGAATAGTGAAATTTTCAAATATCAAGATGAATTTTCAAATAAAGAGAAAATTTTGTAACTAAAATGATGAATCTTTAACTGGAATAGTTTTATTTTGAAGATAAAAGATAACTTTTCATTTATAATGGTGAATCTTTAACTCAAATCGTGGAATTTTAAACCAAATAATTGTATTACCAACTAAAAAACATCAATTTTCGTCAAAAATAATTAATCTTCAATTGAAATATTTGTGTTTAAAACAAAAAAGATGAATTTACAACTAAAATGATGAATATTTAACTTAAATGATGATATTTTCAACTAAAAAAATACATTTTCAACTAAAATGGAATATCTTTCAACAGGAATAATTAAATTTTCAACCATCAATAGAAATTTTCTAATGAAGAGAAAAATTTGGAACTAAACGAAGAATCTTCAACTGAATAATAATTGTATTTTAAAGAAAAAAGATCAATTTTCCATAAAAGATAAGTTTTCAAGAAAAATATTGAATCTTCAACTGAAATAGTTGTACTTTAAACAAAAAAAGTTGAATTTTCAACTAAAATTATGAATCTTTAACTTAAATAGTAACATTTTAAACTAGAAAGATACATTTTTAACTAAAATAGTGAATCTTTAATAGCAATAGTTCAATTTTCAACCATAAAGATGAATTTTCAAATAAAGAGATAAATTTTCAACTAAAACCCTTATGAAAAAGAATGTCTTGTTAAGTATAGGATTCAGCGAAGAAGTATTGGATTTCCAATACTTATTCGCGAAAAAAGTATTGGATCCAATACTCACCAATACTTCTTTTTCGTAAGGAAATGATGAATATTTAACTTAAATAGTGAAATTTTAAACGAAATAATTGGATTTTCAACTAAAACAGATCAATTTTCAACAAAAATGATAAATCTTTAACAGAAATAATTGTATTTTAGAGATAAAAGATAACTTTTCAATTAAAATGGTGAATCTTCAACTTAAATAGTGGAATTTTGAAACAAATAATTGAATTTCCAACTAAAAAAGAATAATTTTCAACAAAAATAATGAATCTTTAACTGAAATATTTGCATTTAAAACAAAAAAGATGAATTTTCAACTAAAATTATGAATATTTAACTTAAATAGTGATATTTTGAACTGAAAAGATACATTTTCAACTAAAATGGAAAATCTTTAACAGAAATAATTAAATTGTAAACCATCAAGATGAATTTTCTAATAAAGAGAAAAATTTTCAACTAAAATGATGAATCTTCAACTGGAATAATTGTATTAACATTTTTTTTTTTTAATTAAAATGGTGAATCTTCAACTTAAACGGTGGAATTTCAAACCAAATAATTGAATTTTTCACGATAAAAGATAAATTTTCAAGAAAAATAATGAATCTTCAACTGAAATAGTTGTATTTTAAACAAAAAAGTTTAATTTTTAACTTAAATTATGAATCTTTAACTTAAATAGTGGTATTTAAAACTAAAAAGATAAATTTTCAACTAAAATGATGAATCTTCAACTGGAATAATTGTATTAAAATTTTTTTTTTTTAATTAAAATGGTGAATCTTCAACTTAAACGGTAGAATTTCAAACCAAATAATTGAATTTTTCACTATAAAAGATAAATTTTCAAGAAAAATAATGAATCTTCAACTGAAATATTTGTATTTCAAACAAAAAAGTTGAACTTTCAACTAAAATGATGAATCTTTAACTTAAATAGTAGTATTTGAAACTAAACAGATAAATTTTCAACTAAAATTGTGAATCTTTAATAAGAATAGTGAATTTTCAACCATCAAGATGAATTTTTAAATAAAGAGATAAATTTGTAACTAAAATGATAAATCATTATTTTAAATAGTGGAATTTTAAACCAAATAATTGGATTTTTAACTAAAAAAGATCAATTTTCAACATAAATTATGAATCTTTAACTGAAATATTTGCATTTAAAACAAAAAAGATGAATTTTCAACTAAAATGATGAACGTTTAACTTAAATAGTGATATTTTGAACTAAAAAGATACATTTTCAACTAAAATGGAAAATCTTCAACAGGAATAATTAAATTTTCAACCATCAAGATGATTTTGCTAATGAACAGAAAAATTTTCAACTAAAATGATGAATCTACAACTGGAATAATTGTATTAAAATTTTTTTTTTTAAATTAAAATGGTGAATCTTCAACTTAAACGGTAGAATTTTAAACCAAATAATTAAATTTTTCACTATAAAAGATAAATTTTCAAGAAAAATAATGAATCTTCAACTGAAATAGTGGTATTTCAAACTAAAAAGATCAATTTTTAACTAAAATGGTGGATCTTCAACAGGAATAGTGAAATTTTCAAATATCAAGATGAATTTTTAACTAAAATGAAAAATCTTTAACAGGAATAATTTAATTTAAAAAATGAATTTTCAAATAGAGATAAATTTTCAACTAAAATGATGAATCTTTGACTGAAATAATTGTATTTTGAAGTAAAAAGATAAATTTTCCATTAAAATAGTGAATCTTCAACTTAAATAGTGAAATTTTTAACCAAATAATTGGATTTCCAACTAAAAAAGATCAATTTTCAACAAAAATAATAAATTTTCACCTGAAATAGTTGTATTTTAAACAAAAAAGATGAATTTTCAACTTAAATGATGAATATTTAACTTAAATAGTGACATTTTTCAAACCAGAAA
>CAKNXH010053607.1:19355-54822 GCA_932178445.1 Andricus quercusramuli | reverse complement strand
TTCAAATGCTGTCTTCTGCTATCCGCAGATTTCTCCCTTTCGAAAAATTAATCATTTCCGCGAAAATAGTTATTCCCTCAGCAAAAGGCTTCATTCCTATAAATTTCGTTGATCCGAGGATCTCGCAAAACCCCGGATATTTGACAAGTTTTCTTTCTTTTGCTCTCAAATACTTGGGAAAAATTATATATGGAGTGAGTGCCGTGCCTATAGAAAAAAAAAATTCCAAGTCGGAGTTAACCAACACCCTTAATTTTGTATCATAAATTTTTCAACAATTAAATTTTACAGTCAAATGAAGTTGGTATCTTTACCTAGGGTAGGTATTCACTTGTCCGAAATTTCATTTTCCCTAAAACTCATTGTGCCGAAAAAATCACTAGATTACTAGCCGCCTTCGAAACAATTGATAGATGGGCTTCAGCTTGCCAATTTTAATTGGCCAAGCTGAACCCTACCCTTTACCTAGAACATTTTGTGAAAGCACAAAATCCCTATATAGTAACATTTTAGTTCTCAACCTCGACGTATTCTATAATAGCGCCCATCTGTATTTTGCTGTATTTTTGCCTGCCACCACCGGCAATCAGGGATATGAGAAAGCCTTCATGGAAATTCCACAATAGCATTGAGAAACCGACGTACCATTGACTTGACGTAGACTTGACATAGCAGTGGCGTGGACGCAATGCGCGCGCATGTATTGCCAACTGCTTATTTTTATGTGTCGTTCGCGTTCCGCTGTCAAGAGACGGTCGGATCTATTTGTCTCTTTCACTCTCATGAGTTTCCCACTTGGAACGGCACCTTGAGTCGGCCATTTTAATCTTGATTCTCCTAAACAGCGGAATGCGAACGACCAGGGATCCGAAGTGACGCGTCACTCCGAGTTTTCTACGTAAATTACATTTTCTGTGTAATATACGTAGATTACGTAGAAAACATGGGTAAATTACATATTCAATATGGCGGTGTTTATGAATCAGCATAACCTCAGTTTTGAAGCGACAGGTTATCATTTTAAGCATTAACAATTAAGTTCTGATAATATTTGTTAAAACACTTAAAACTATAAAGAACTATGCGTACCAGAGGTGGAAGAAGTAATTTTAAACAACCTCACGTCGAAATTCCGTGGAAAGAAATTTATTTTGAAAAAATTAAAGTGAAAAAACCGCAATCAAGCGAAGTGTTTATTTTGCAATAAAATTTTAACGAACGTTGGTTATAAGCGTCTTGTCAGTCATAGGTAGGTAAATACTAAATATATTTAATTTTTAATAATTAATAATTATTATGGATTTTATGTCTTCTGAAAAAGTTGAAAGCTCTCAAAATTCTCTATAAAATGAGCACAGGATGAAACTAATTTGATCATTTTATAAGATATTGCAAAAATAGTTCAACTTTCAATGTTTTTTTTTTATTTAAAAAACGTTCGAAATAATAAATATTTTTTAATGTCTTTGAGCTAATTTTGAAGGTAAATTTCTGTAGAATCACAACAGGAACTCAGACTGCATATGCATTTTTTTTCTTGCACGATTCAAAGAGTTTCAAGATGTAACAAAAAAGTTGGAAAATTTCCAAAACATCTAAATTGTAGTCTAATCATAATTAAATTTAAATGAATACATATTTTATGGGATTCCAAAAAAAACTTCGTGATTGTACATTTAATATATTTAAAAAAATATTATTCCTAGCAAAAAGCAATGAAAATCGTCCAACCTTTTTGTTGCATATTTAACTCTTTGCATCGAGCAAGAAAAAAATTACATATATGGGTGATTCTCCACAGACAGGGAACTTTTGGCAAGGGCAACTTTTTTTGGAAAAATGTTTTGAAAAATTTTTTTTTCATAATGGTTAGGTTCATTGGCCTTTAAGAAAGGGGCCCCATAAATTATTCACGCTTAATTCTCACTTGAAGGACCTGTAGCACATGAACATTTCAATTTTTGATTTTGCGGGTGATTTACTCTGATTGTATGTAAAGTAAAACAATGCTGTAAAATATTCACACATTGAACGTAAAATGGCAGGGAAGAATAGTTTTCTTTAAAAAATTCAAAGTTTTTCCAAAATTTTATATTTTTTCAAATTAGATTTTCCTTACATTTCTCTTACATTCACTAACCCTCTAATCGCTTTATTTTTTGTGTGCAGTACTTGTAGGTACAAATATTCTAATTCTCGATTTACGTTAATTTTTAATAAAATTATTTGGAAGAGGGGTTCGATTAGCTCCATTTCGTCCCTGACAGTGAAAAACAGGTTATGGTATCCGACGTTACGGTAACCGAAAACCATACAAAATTACTTTTTACGCTGTGAAAACAAAAGTATTTAATAAATCCTCCTGACAGAAACTCCTTTATTATTTGTTACACGGAACTGTCATCTTTTCATTGATATTTATTACGAAATATGAAAGTTCTTATGAGGTACGGTATCCGATACTAATAAAAATACGCTACATTTTCGGTTACATTTTTTCACTTTGCAAAAAAAGTTCTTGCTTTTTTGTTATGAAATTTTGACGAATGAGTAGTGTGACGGTTTTTCGAGATATTGTGAGAAGATAAGAGTTTAAAAATGATCAAAAGTTGATGAAAGGTATGGCGAGATTCGTTTACCGTAACCATCGAAAACATTTAGGGGAGACACCTGTATGATTAAATTTTCTCTGCTAATATAGCAAATAAATTAAAATATTTGTTATGAATTTGATAGCTTTTGAGTCAAACTTTCGAACTATCAATTATAATTTCAAAGATAATTCACCATGTATTAAATAGACGTCTCTAAACTTGGCGCCGTGTACGTAGAGACATCCCAAAAAGGCATTTTTCGAGTATTTGGGAGCATTTTGCTAAGACATACGATGATGTGACTTGATTTTCCTTTACGGAGGTCTTGTATCATCCTAAAATGAAGAAGTTAGGCAAGTTTTATAAAGAAACACTATACTTAGTTTAGTTACTAGAGATCCGAGACAGAAAAGTGCCCTTCACGTGGAGAATCACCCATATATGCTGAGAAGTTGTTGTGATTCTGCAGAAATTTATTTTGAAAGTGAGCCCAAGAACGTTAAAAAATGTTAATTATTTTGAATTTTTCTTTAACGACGTAAATTACGTACGAAAATGTAGAATACTAGATACGTAAATTACCATGTAATATACATCTAGAATACTATGTAAATTACATCGAGTAATTTACGTACCGAACCCTGCAAACGACACATAAAAATAAGCAGTTGGCAATACATGCGCGCGCATCGCTTCCACGCTACGTCTACGTCAGGGATGTGCAGTTACGCGTAACTGGAGGATTTTGAAGTAAAATACCCAAGTGAAGTATTTTACGTAGAAAACAGGTAAAATACCTAGTAAATTACGTGCCAAGATGGCGGACCTGTAGAACTGTACATAACCTCACTTTTTTGAATTTCTGGTATCGGCATTCATAAGGGCGTAAGAGTTTTTTTTTTCAATGCCTATATTGTCGATTAAAAAATAATAATGTGAACCACGGATGTGTAGTTACGCGTAACTGGAAGTTTTTTACGTATGATACCTAAACGAGGTATTTTACGTAAAATACCTGGAATATGTAAAATGCATGTAGAAAACCTCTGATTGACTGTGTGATTCGAGGTTTCAATTTCCCGCCTCAGAGGTGGCGCCCTTATATATAGAACAAGACGTAATTTACATCATGTAGAAAACTGATGACGTAAAATACCAGGTAAATTACCGTAGAAAACCAAGTAAATTACCACAAGTATTTTACTTGCCCATCACTGGTCTACGTCTACATCTACGTCAAGTAAAATGCTACGTCGGTTTAGCAATCCTATTGTGGACTCGCCATGACATTGTTCTCATATCCCAACCCTGCGTAACATAAGGTCGGGGCGACAGTCAACATGGCTAGATGGTTTATGAAAATTGTGTTTTGTTGAACCTACTAACAGGTTATTACTGTAGCGAGCTGTCATGTGAAGCACAGCCACGTGGATTCTACTCACTTACTCTCAATATAAACAAACTGTTCTGAAGTGCAATGGGGCTGTGCAAGTGTCCGTGGAGAAGGGTCACCAACCAATTTTGTTTCGAACACCGAGTTAATGTTTGCGAAAATTGCATGGTTACGAATCACCCTAAGGTAAAAAATATTTGTCTGTTTATTTACAAAATTTTACTTTCAAAGTAGTCTTTATCTTGAAATAGCAGTTAAAATGAACATATGTTGCCATACGTTAAATTATTGGGATCAGAATTCTAGGCGGCGCTGCGATTGCCACCTGTCGATTACGAATAAACATTGCCGATTTAATCATCAGGTCAGCAATGTTGCCACTTACAGTACAATTGTACTTTAAAAGTACAATCCGCGAAATTTGAGTGCGTAAGTACCTCAATTATAGTTCCAGTGCAAGCAGGCTTTGTACTTCGTTTTTCAAGTACATTTCAGTAGAATTGCACGATTTGTCATGTTCCTGTACATTTGCAGGTTATGTTCGTGTGTTTTAAATTAGCTAAATATATCCAATTTGTTTTTAAAAAGCTGACAGCATTAGTTGAACATTTGAAAATAAACAAATTGGAATTTGGACTCAAAATTGTGAAGTTTGTGGTGCTACAAAATTATTATTGTGGCAATGGTGCAGGTCACTTTACCTTGGCGGAGTCCACGTCATTTGATGTGGGACTTTAAGATTTTGGACAACTTTCTTTTTATTTGCGCATCCTGGATTCTAACCCTAATAGCACGGAACAGTTATGGAACGTTCCGCGGAAACTTTCGGAACGTTCCCGGGACGTGTAAAATATCCGCCGCTTGGGACCGTTCCAAACCTAATTTAACGTTATTGTTATTATTATCAATAAATAACGCGTAAAATGTAAGTGATAGGTCAAAATCGATGTCAATTTATTATACGGATATCATATTATAGTGTAGTATATGCTGTACTCAAAACTCAAAAATGACTTCCATTCTTACCTATCTCTTACGGTTTATGAGATAATTGTTGTTAAAAATAACAATAATGGAAGGTTCCCCTCAGGTCCCAGTGGAGCGTTTCCAAGGGGCGGACATTTTATACGTTCCGAAGTTGCCCGCGGAACGTTCCCGGAACGTTGCGTGCTATTCGGAATTGACCGATTTGACGTTTTGAAGTCTGAATTTACTTGTTTTGAGATACCGTAAAATGAGCGAAAATCGCTCATGTAGGGTGAAGTTGCTCACCTATTAATTTATTTTTTTAAATTCAATATCAAGTTTCTTAGGACAGAAAATAGAAGATTATCGATTGTTTTAATTAGTAGAGCACTGTCAAACATTATTTTGAAAATGATTTGGTGCGAATTTGTTGGTGAGAAGCTTTACCTTGCATGAGCGACTTTACACCGTTTTTTTTCAAGATACAAAAATTAAAAAAATATGATTTTTGAAAATTTGGTGAAAAAAATAAAATTTATTTTATTTTTTATCAAAAGAATATATAAGTGTGGTCTACATGCCCTAAAATTATTGGAGTGTGTTTGCCACTGGTTTAAAAAAAATACAAACGTCACGTCTTCTACGGCGCGGTGCGGCTCAGTAGGGCAAATAAAAGTGTCGGTGGACAAATTAATTTTCAAATCACAATTTTAATCCGATTTGAATTTTTTTCATAAATGAAAGTTAATAAAATTCTGCGTACATCGTTTACATCCGATTTCAAAAAGGGTTTTTAATACTTTTTTATTTCATAAACAAAATGACAACATTTTTTGACTTTTGAAAAATACCGCTAGTGATAAAATATTCAGATTCATTCAAAAAGATCTAGATTCAATGCCACAACTATACAACTGTACACCCGCTACACAATACTATTTCAACAAAAAAGTTCATTTTTAATCTGATAGCGTTGAATTTTCAACCAAAACGTTTTTCTACCCGAAAAAGACGAATTTTAAATAAAATAGTTAAATTTTCAACCAAAGAAATGAATTTTTAACTACAATTATAAATCTGCAACCAAACAACTAATGTTTCAACGAACTATTTTAACTTTCTACTAAAAGAGTTAAAGGACACCGCACACTTTACATTAAAATCCGGCCCCGGTCAAATTGGCTGAAATTGCAATATAATGTAGTTCAAAGCCTCCTGATCAAAAAATCCTTATGGGTACCAGTCCAAAAAATCAAAAGTTTTTGAGATATGTGGGGTTGAGCGCGAAAAATGTTACCACAAGCGAATCTAATGTCCCCCTTGAAACTAGAAGATTAGGTGCAGATTTTTCAATAAAATGTGATCAGCACAATCACACATGACACGCATGACATGACATACGACATGACATGACTCATGACATGACACATAAAATGACACATGACATGACTCATGACATGGCGTGTGATGTCATGTGTCATGTGTGATTGTGCTGATCACATTTTATTGACAAATCTGCACCTCATCTTCAAGTTTCAAGCGGAAAATTAAATTCGCTTGTGGTCATATTTTTCGTGTTCAATCCCATCGATCACAAAAACTTTTCATTTTTTGGGCTGGTACCCATTATGCTTTTCTGATCAGGACGCTTTGAATTATATCATATTGAAATTTCAGCCAAATTGACCGGGGCCAGATTTTACTGTAAAGTGTGCGGGGTCCTTGTTTTACAAAATACATAAATTATTAACCAAAATAGATAACTTCTCAACAAAAACTCTCATCCAAATCAGATTAATTTTTTATCAAAATAGTTGAGTTTTCGACAACAAGAAAAGAGATTTTTTCATCAAAAGAGATCAATTTTGAAACAAAAAAGCCGAATTTTGAATCAAGAAAGAAAAAAAATCTCTACTAAATTGTTGAATTTTCAAGTCAAAAGTTGAATTTTTCAACAAAACAGATGCATTTTTGAACCGAAAATATGAATTTATAGAAAAATACATGAACTTTCAACCAAGTAGTTTAATTTTCAACCAAAATATGTGAATTCACAACAAAAAATGTAACAGTGGATATTATTTCAACCAAAAAATATTTTAATTTGAAATCGGTCGCAGTTGAATTCAACCAAAAAAGAAGAATTAAAAAAAGTGGTAAATGTTCAACCTAAAGAGATTGATTTTCTACTCATAACTGACCCATAAACCTCTCCTAAGAGGAGATATGCAAAAAACCGAGGGGTTGATAACTCCTGAAGTCAGGTGTATACTTGTAATGAAATCTCCTGAAGTCTCCTGAAAAATCTGAAGTCACTTGAAGTCACTTGAATTCACTTATAGTCACTTATAGTCACTTGAATTCACATGTTAAGACACTTAAATTCATTTGGGGGTCACCCACCCCCCCCGCGCCCCCTTTCCGGGGGGGGGCCTGACAACAGTCGACGATTGTCCACGAGGGGGGCCGAATGAGTCTATCCAAAGTCCACGTGGACTAAGGTGGTCCAAAGTTTGTTTTTTCAATTTTCATGCATCGCCCGCAAATTTGTTAAAATCCAAGAAAAATTAATGCGTTTAAAAAAATGATATTCAGAGGTTCCGCAAGCAAGTCCCGTATAGTTTAACCCGTATTTTCCATAAGAAAGCAATACGCTTTTGTATATTCTATTAAGAATCGTCAATATTAGGTGTATCGAGTTGACCCTGAAAATTTTCCTACACGATTAGCTATATTATACGAATGAGAAATTACTTTTTGAAATTCGCCCACATAAGTTCGTACTTATAGGGTCCCAAATAAACCCCATAAGTGAAAAATTAGGAATTGCGAGTTTCTGGCACTGACTATTATTTTTTTGAGGTTTCTTTTGGTAAACACTGTTTCTAATACATACATTATTACTTTATTGCGATAATTTAATGTTTAAACAATTCATTATTGTTTATAGTCATTTTATCTTAGTATGGAGTTAGGAAGTCACGGGTTTATCTGAATTTTTCAATTGATTCCTCGCTTTTCAGTTAAAGCGAGGCAGTAATCAATTGAATTTAACAGAAATAATTGTGTAAACAATGTAATATTTAATGTATAATTTTGTATGTAATATTTTCAATGGTACTCTCTTTGAATAATGTTAGAAAGTTGCGGTTTTTTCTGAAATGTCCAACTCTTCTTCTACTGTTCACTTAGAGTTTGGTAATAGTGACTGAAATTCAACAAAAATAATTTTTTAAACAAATAATTGCAGTTTTTTCTGAAATTTGCTGACTTTTTGTCTACTTTTTACTTAGTGATATCATAATGTAAGTTAATAAACATAATTGTTTATACAATTTATTATGGTTTATGGCTACCATCTATTCGAGAAATGTTAAAAAAATTATTCTCTCTATTTTTTATTTTTTATTTGTTCATAACTAAAAAGCCGAAGCAAAGTTAAAAATTTAGAGAAAAAACCGCAAGTTTCTAGCAATGATCTATGATAAGATAGTATTAAACAATAAATTGTTCAAACCATTATGTTTTTTAACTTGCATTATTCATCATCTCACTCTAATTATAAAATTCGGAAAAAGCACGACTTTCTAACTATTTTAAGAGAAAATTGCTAAAAGCAATAATTATTTATTAAAACAATGCTTGTAAACATCTAATTATCAGTCAGAAGTAGTATTTTATGTATTAGGAATAATTAGTTAAAAAAAAAACACAAAAAAATCATAATTAGCGCCAGCAACTCGCAAACTCCAATTTTTCACTTATAGGCTCTTTTTGGGACCCCATAAAACAAACATATGGGGGTGATATTCATTAACTAATTATTTATTGTTGAGTTTCAACTCGATTCACCTGATATTGACGACTCTGAATAAAATGTACAAAAACTTATTTTTTTCTTCTGGGAAATATGTGTTCAACTTCATAGGTCTGGCGGAAACTCGGAATATCATTTTTTATTGAAGGTCGAAGAGAAATATACTTTTTCATGAATAATTTTATGCAAAATGAGCATGAGAAAGATTCTCAATTAAAAACCAGACATCAAACTACTTCACTTTTCGGAAAATGTAATAATCTAAATAGATTGGTTCAGAATCACCCACAAATCTGAATATTATTTATTTTTCTTTGATTCAAACAAATTTGGGGGCGATATTCATGAAAATTCGAAAAAACAATTTTCCAACGCATTCTTGGACCACCCTAACGTGGACTCTCGTTTTCCTGAATCTGCGGATTTCTTTTTAGAAGCACATAAAGAACTAAAAAAATGCTCACTAATTTTTGTTTTGACTTCTTACTTTGTATCCTGAAGCTTATGTTTAAAAAAAGCCCGTATTCTCATACAATTCACAGCTTCTTTTGGCTTCGTAGCTTTCAAATACCAAGAATATTCATATTTTCATAAAATATGAAATAATTCCACGTGGACGGGGTAGCCAGGGGGAGAGGTTTCGTCAAAAGTCCACGCTTGTTTTTGAAACTTAGTGATTTTCCACTGAAAATCCAAAAAAGTGGAGGCATTTTCAAAGTACCATAATTCGGAATCTAATAAAGAAGGTTATTTTTTCAGTTTTTCTTATAATATTGTCGACTTTCTTTTTTTTTGTTGGATATTTTGCTATACTATGCAATACAATGATCCGTTCACGCAAAAGTAACTTTTGAAACGGCAAATTTTTGTATCAATAAGGAACTTTCTGTTCCGATAATATTTTTTGCTACTTGAGAAAAATAGTACAATATAGTACACTTCACTATTCCCATAATAATACATTTTATCACTAATTTGCGAATTGTCTAGCAGATGGCAGCACTTCAGATTCGAATCACGAAGCCTCACGATCACTCTTCTGTTACAAGTCATTAACACGTCCATTTTTTAAAGGGAGATTTGAAAAAGGGGTTCGAGATATGACAGATCACTCTTCTGCGACCAGTCTCTAAAATCTTTGCTGAAATGCTGTACTACAAAATTAAGATACGGCAAAAAATACCGTATCTGTATATACACTTCGAAAAAAAAACCGGTTTGGCAACTGATCTGTTTTTAAGAAAATATTCTCACTAGAAATTTTACTGTAGTTATTTTTTCGGGTGCGAAGTTACCAGATGATTGGTACAATTCTTCTGCTAAATCGCATGCATGGAGTTCAGTCTCCTTATTAGTTAGTTTTGTCCATTTGCTGGATGTTAAGAAGGCACAAACATGAAGAAAAGAAGGTCTCTTTTTTAGTTCCTCGTGGTTGCCACTTTCGCTCATGGTTTTTCCGGCCAATGTCGAAATTCTGGTGAATATTGTGGGGGGGGGGGGGGGCTTTTTAAAAAGAGAGGGGAGTAGTGGCGGGTAGAAGTGGAAGCGTGCACCGGGTGAAATTCCAAAGTCTTGTAATTTTTACCCTTAGGGCACAATACGTCAAGTGTTCCCACCTAAAATTTAGTTTTTTTTTTATCGGGTTGTAACTTGGCTAAAGTATAGTCTCAGTGGACCTATATTAATTCACCAAACCATAGGTCCATTTAGCAACCGGTTTTCAATATACACGGGCCCGGAGTTTTCACTTTTTCAGGTGCTTTCTCACCTACACGTTAGTTTAACTTCTTTTAGGATTATCCAATTGTATTTTTATTCTAGTGTTTTAAAAAGCTCTTATCATGTACTTTAAGACTATCATAATAATTGTTTTATTATGAATTTTTATTTTATTTTTTAAATCAAAATTCAAATTGATTTTTCGAAAAAGAAACCATACTTAAATTTGTTTCTCTTTTAAAATTTAGATTTTGTACACTCTTCAAAGTCATTAGAAGAAAAAGTGGGCTGGAAATAATGTCATGGTCAAATAGAGATTTTTGCGCTCGAGGGGACCACATTCAACTTACGCAGCAACCGGTAACGAATACTGTTAGGTCAAACTTGCCTCTAAGGTTACATTTAGCTATCTTGAGATGATTTTTCGTGTGTATGTAACATTATATAATCATAACGTGGTCCCCATCAGCGTAAAAATCTCAATTTAACCATAACATTATTTCCAACCCACTTTTTCTTCTACATGACTATAAAGAATATAAAAAAGGGTATTTTTAAAAAGCAAAAAATTTTAAGTATGGTTTTTTCAAAAAATCAATTTCAATTTTGATTCTAAAAAAAATCATAAAGAAAAAAATTGTTATGATAACCTTTAAAGTACATGAAAAGAGCTTTCCAAAACACTATATGTTGCCTGTATATTAACACTGCCCCCTTTATTTATTTTCATTTAAATACTCTCATTTTATCTATATACAGCTTAGTGTTGGACCATGCTGCAATTAAAAGTTCTCTGTTTTCTTTTACTTCCTGGTAAGATTCATCACATGTAAAATCAAAGTGTTCTCTAATACAAAGATCTGCTCTTACTTGATCTGTAATAGGATGTTTCTTTCATCCAACGTACTGCACAAGCTTTTGTAAATTTGGTGCTTTGTATTTTTGAAGAAAACAGCTCCACTTTTGCGAATCACTGAAATCGCTTCCGTCTAATGAAATCGTTCTTAATGTGAATAATTCTTCATAGAAAGTTTTAATTCTATTTTCATTAACTGAGAAGTTTCATCTGGATTTTCACATAAATCTAGAAAACCATTTTGAACGCCTGATAATAAATATATTTAAATTCTATAACTAAATTAATTTATTCATGTATAAGGAAGAATAGTAAAATTTAGAAAAAATCTTATTTTTTATTTCAAACGTCCCGGGGCATAAGAATTTAAGTGCCAAATTTCGAAAGTGCATCTTATTGACTTAAACTAATTGTCTTGACCTAACTCATGTCTCTGTAGAAGATGATGGTCGAAAGTAATTTCTTCTTTCTTTTTTAAATTGAAAGATAAAAAAGTTATGCATCTTTTTCTGTATCAGCTCCGACGTTTTTTGGGATGCCCAGTTCTTTCATAAGGGTTTTCTCACAGATGTTTGCTTTTTTAAGCGCTCCTTTCGCGATTAAATAGAGTTAAGTAATAGCTTGAAAGTCATTTTTTTCTAAATTAACAAATAAAAAAGTTACCAGATCTTTCTGTGTCAAAAGCGGCGTTTTTTTGGAACGCACCGTTCCTTTCAAAAGGGTTTTCTTGCAAATTCTCAGTTTTTCTAATCGCTTTTTCACAATTCAATAGAGCTACACTACCGTCCAAAATTATCGGTACGATCAGCGAAAATACTATTAAAAATCACTGCTGAGTTTGAAACGTTATTACTCATTCCAAAAAGGAGCGCGGAACTTTTTTAGAAAAACGTTAGAAAGATTATTAAATCGCGCATAAAATGATCCGTAATAGACATATTTTTTACCTTTTTAAGAGAATATACCACGAGAAGTTTTAAAAAAATGCAAGAATTTCTTGAATTTTTATCCTTCTGAGGTCATTAGTTAGATGTCCACATTCGGCGTACTGTTCTTGTGTGTATTGTAAGTGTATGTGTGTTTATTACTCGAAATAGGGCAGATAGCACCGAGTGATAGTCCCCTCGACATGTAGTCTTTTCATAAGAAGATCGCTAACTCTTTTCCAAGTTTCTCACAGTCGACTAGTGACCTCCAAGCAAGTACCCCATCGACATGGAGCCTCTTACTTGGAAGTTCGCTAGTTCCCTTTGTGGACACCAATAGTTGAAGGTGGTTTCTGAACCACCAAAAGTCCCGTAAAAGTACATAGAAAAATTTGTCTGAAACGCTATCGTATGAGCCACTGGTACTCCCTGCAAACATGTTGTATGGAGATCAAATTTAGTAATGGGTCCATAAGGTTTCAGTCGGCTACTTTCTGATTGTCTAGGAAGTGTCATCTTACAGTGCGACAGATGTTTAGTAAAACCGCTTTTTGAGCTGCTACCAGTACATGACTGATACCGAGATTTTCAGTGCATCTTGCATCCACATTGCCCGCAGCCGAAATCATAATATGATGAACAGATACATGTTTCACGTTCCTCCATACGAGTATTGTCTTTACTTCATGCCTTAGCTCGCTACACTTATGGAACTTGGTTGCACAGGTTGCCTGCAAGTTCCAGTTAAGCCTGTTAAAAGTCATACGTTTAGGGCAATTTGTTGATGTATAATGTCCGCTACCTCATTATGTCTGTGTGTGTACTCTCTCTGTCAAATTACGCGACAGGCATTAATAATGTACTCGATAGATTCGTTGGTATCTCCACACAATCGGCATCTGTTAACCACGTCTTGATGTAAAACGTGCTCGTGATAATTTCTTGTGCTGATAACCTTGTCCTGAATCGCAATTAGGAATCCTTCAGTTTCTGGAAACATGACGCCTTTTTTCACTGGACGCCTTTTCTCAGCCAGGTGTTGGATGCTTTACGTTCTGGAATGCAGGCTGTGGATAGCTTCTTGTCTACATTGCATTTTTAATTCCTCTACTGTTTTTGTCCAGATATTCAAGGTCACCTCTGAGGACAAATTCAGTGGCTTGTTATCAGGATTAGCTTCGCAGGTGATGTTATAATGCGCAATATCTCGATTTCTGATAAAGTAGTCTTGCAACTGTATGCATTGTGATTTACATAGTTGTTTAACGTCTACAACGCTTCTACCCCTTTCAATTTAAGGTAGTGTTACTCTTTCAATCACCGAATTACTGTGGTGCATTGGATGCCTGGTCATTTCAACATGAATGGTTCTGTTTATCCTTTGAAGGTCGGTGTTCGGCCATTTGATGAGTTCAAAGTTAAAACGCGGTTGGTTTGTTTGACTCTCTTTCTTCATCTTCCTCTTCTTCTGTTGTTATATATTTGCCTTTAAGAACATATGACATTCGGCAGCTTTATAATTTGAAAAATGTAAATATTTTATTGAAATTTGGGGGACTGGTTCAAAATACATAAATGCATGTCCGTCTGGACCACTTGAATTGTTATTCTGTTCAAATAGTGCAAGTTAAATAATTTTTCTTCCTTGTTTATAATTTTAAAGATTGTTAATTATAAAATAAGGATAAGAATTATTTTCGATGTTGGAGAACACGTGGTGGGAAAATTGGAGGTATGGGAGTCACAGGTGAAAGAATGATAACTCATCACTTTACTAAATTATAACCACTATATTGCACTTGGTAGAATAACTATTATTCACATTGATGATTTAACATTAGAAAAAAAGGGTAGTTTAATTAATCGCGACTTTATGCGTGTGGTTTTACGAGGAGACACACGTGCTCACTCGTTCGCCATTAGCAAGTAACTGGTTGAACTACAAGTCGCGCAATCGCAGTTGAAAATGAATGAGCCAGTTGGCTGATGAAAGAAAGGACGTAAATCAAAACGTGCAATCTGAACATCCTGCGGGGGATGTCACGCTTGACATAAAAAAAAAAAAAAAAAAAAGAATTAAAGAAAGTTTTACATAGTTGCTATTCCCGTTTAAAATTCGATGATAAATATGGTTAAATTGAGTTCGTTGTCTGAACTGGCAGTAAGGCCAGTTGATTCAGGCCCCTTTTATAGATGCCTTTTGGTGTCCGAATTGTTACCACACGGACCAAACCGTCGTTTCCAGGATGTAGTTCTTCGATGCGTGCCAAACTCCATTTGGCTGGTGGCACCTTTTCTTCCTTTAGAAGAACGATGTCTCCCACTTTGACCTGATTAGTATCCACTAACCATTTCGAGCGTTGTTGAGGATGATGAAGGTATTCGCGGGACCATCTCTTCCAAAAGTTGTCTCGCATTTTGGAAAGCAAAGCCCAACGTGTCAGAGCCTGATCATCGACATCAGTTAGCGAGGGCTCTGGGACAGCTGTCATAGGACTACCAGTTAGAAAATGACCTGGCGTAATGGCATTCATCGAAGTTGGGTCATTTGGATTAGGGTAAAGCGGTCTTGAGTTGAGGCAAGCTTCGATTTGACACAAAACGGTACTCATTTCCTCAAAGGTCAGACAACAATCTGCATTTATCGACCGTCTCAGGTGGTGTTTTACCGATTTTACACCGGCTTCCCAAATGCCACCAAAATGAGGTGCATTCGGCGGAATAAAAGACCAAGTTGTTCCTTGGTTGGCTAGGTCTTCGGCCACTTTGGTGGTTATCCTTGTGGCGCCTCGAAGAAGGGATCGCAGCTCCCGGTCAGCTCCTTTGAACGTGGTCCCATTATCACTATATAGCCGTGAACAAGCACCTCGTCGAGAGATAAACCGTCTGAATGCGGCTAAGAAAGCATTTGAGGTGTAGCCAGACACTGCCTCCAGATGTATCGCTCTTGTAGAGAAGCAGATGAAGAGACAGATATATCCTTTATAGGATTTAATTCCTCTTCCTGGTGAAGCCCGAAAGTTGTAAGGGCCAGCGTAGTCCACTCCGGTACAAGCGAACGGCCTCGACTCTGAGACTCGGTCAGTGGGCAGCTGACCCATAAGTTGAGTAGGTGTTCGCGCCCTAAAACGCTCACATATTACGCAACAGCGAATGACCTGGTTAATCAGGATTTTGGCTCCGATAATCCAATATCTTCTCAACACTTGGCTCAAAGTCAACTGTTGTCCTCCATGGAGTGTGAGGGTGTGGGTTTGTAAGACGATTAAATGCGAGAGTTGATCTCGTTTCGATAATATGATAGGGTGTTTTTCGTCGAAGCTCAGTAGAGAATTCTGAAGACGACCTCCTACTCTAAGGATTCCATTACCGTCCAGGAAAGGATGCAGTTTCACGAGCTCACTCTTCCTTGAGATCTTCTTTTCGTTCTCCAGAGCGAAGCATTCTGCCTGATAATGACGAAGCTGAGCACACTTGAGCCAAAAATTTAGACTCTTTGTTAACTCCTCCGTCGTAAGATAGTGTTCCACTGACGTATTGTTGGCAGAACAGAGTCTGCAGAACCTGTAGATATAAGCTGTCACTCGAATCAGTTTTTGCAAGGAGGAATATCGAGTAGGAAGTTCGTGAATGTAAGACAAGGTGGTCAGGTTCACCTTGATGTTCATCTTTGAAGGACCTAGTATTTTTTGTGTCTCTTGATCTACAACCTTGATAGGTCGTACGATTGTCTGAGGCCAATTACTTGGTGGTTCAGTCAACCAGTTGGGCCCATGCCACCACAAAGTTGAATTCTTCAGTTCATCCGAATCAAAACCTCTAGTTGCGCAATCAGCAGGATTGAACTTTATAGGTACGTGTCGCCAAATCTGATCCCTAAGAGTGGAATGAATTTCCCCCACTCGGTTTGCCACAAAAGTTGGCCAACGAGATGGGTGGCCTTGAAGCCAATCAATAACGATCTGAGCGTCGCACCAGCAATATTTTGGGACATCTTTGAATCCAAGGTTTGAAGATACAGCATCGAGAAGCTTTGCTAGTAGCTGGGCAGCACAAAGTTCCAATTTGGGTATAGATACCGTTTTAATGGGGGCTACCTTCGTCTTGGCTAAGATCAGATTAGATTGGAGAGTGCCGTTTCTGCTTCTAGAGACAAGATAAACCGTAGCTGAGTAGGCTCGCTGTGAGGCATCAGAGAATCCATGTAATTCCCACGGAGGGGCACAGTCAGAGGTTCCAAGCCAACGTGGGATTCTGATCTCTTCTATGGGGCTGAGCTGTTGGCGGAAGGCATTCCATTCAGACAAAAGGTCTTCAGTCAGCTCTGAGTCCCAATCCAGTCCAGAAATCCACAAATTCTGCAAAAATACTTTGGCTCTGATGAGAAAAGGAGCCAGCCAGCCAAGTGGATCAAACAGTTGAGCCACCTCGGAAGCCACCATCCGTTTTGTGTAAATCATTGGCTCTTTTGATAAAGCGACAGTAAAGTGGAAGCAGTCCGATGATGTACTCCATTTCAAACCCAAAGTAGAGACAGAATCTTCAATTTCAAAGGTCTTGTCTTGCCTCGAGTGAGTTCCAGAAGCCCCTGGAAGCAACTCAGGTGAGTTTGCTGCCCATTTGCTTAAGGTGATTCCTGCTGAGTTGAGAATGGAGATCAGTTCCTTTCTCTTGATCTCAGCGGATTGAATTGAGTCCCCGCCAGCAAAGATGTCGTCGACGTATGTGTTCTTCTTCAATATTTCCGAACCCAATGGAAATCGTTGTTGTTCATCGCTTGCCAGTTGATTCAAGGTACGGATAGCCAAGAATGGTGCAGCCCTAGTACCGTATGTGACAGTAGTGAGGCAGAAATCTTGTAGGTCTTGGTTTGGTTCCGGTCTCCAAACTATTCTCTGCAAGTTACAGTCAATGTCTTCTACATCTATTTGACGAAACATTTTAACGATATCGGCCGTGAACACGTACTTGAAGAGTCTCCAACGTGTCACAATTAACCAAATATCCGTTTGAAGTTTTTCTCCTGAATGCATCAAGTCATTCAATGATGTACCTGAGTTGGAGCGTGAGGATCCATTGAATACTACTCGAATCTTTGCAGACGGATCGTTCTTTTTTAAGATCACATGATGAGGCAAATAGTAATAGTTCTCAACATGAAGATCTTGGTTGTTTACTGGCCTCATGTGATTTAATGTAAGGTATTCTATCATGAATTTGTTGTAGGCTTCTTTGGCTTGGGGATCTCTTGAGAATCGTTTCTCGTTTCGAAGGAAGACAGAAACTGCTGTGCGGCGAGACTCTCCCAAGTCATTTGGAGACCCTGATAAGGGTAGTCGAACTACATATCGACCTGAGGAGTTCCTATAGTGATTGTCTGTGAATAAGAGTTCACAATCTTGTTCTTCTTTCGTTAAGAAGGTTCTTTTTGGAATTTCTTCTAATTCCCAGAAGAGTTGCAATTGTTCGCTGAGAGAGTTGTTTTCTACAGCATGAAGAACACTGGCAGATTCGATGCTATCATTTACTTGACGATCTTCAGGACGACCAAACACCACGCAACCAAAACAAGTATTCAGTGCAGTGGGACTGTTTAAAGGACCCTGTTTTAGGCCCTCGCGGAGTACATGGCCGAAGAGATCAACACCTATCAAACAGTCGACGCGTGCTTGACGATGATAGTCTGGATCAGCGAGCTCAAGGTCTCTCAAGTGAGGCCAGTCCTTGAACTTAAATCTCTTCTTCGGAAGCAAGTGAATCAGAGATTTCATAACTAAAGCTTGCATTGGAAGTTCGAACTGCAAGTCTCGAGGCGATCTGAGCAACAGATCAGCCTGACAACTAGAAGATCCCAACGGTGAATCTCCCATTCCAGTTAAGGAGATATCACAGTTTTGTTTTGGAATTTCCAATTGCTGAACTATACGTTCAGTGATAAATGAGCGTTCGGACCCAGAATCCAGAAAGCCCTTAACCAGAATTGAGTTTCCACTAAAGGAACTCAGTTTTATATAAGCGGTTGCAAAAATGCTCTTTGTGGTGTTGCGCTCAGATTTTGAAGTCAGATGATTGACCAAAGCAGAAGAGTTACTGGCCGATCTAGAATAACCCGAAGAAGATGGTTGCTCTGTCAGTAAATCAGTTTTCACCACTTGGTCATTTTTTCTCTGAGTGTCATCATGTACAAAAGTATGATGCTTCTCTGAACACACAAAGCATCGTTTATTTGAAGGGCACGAATTGGAAGCATGGTTTCCACGTAAACAATTGAAACAAAGTCCTAAGCGTTGGACATTCTCTATACGTTGGGAAGTACCGAGCCCCTTAAGTCGTGGACAGTAAGATATGAAGTGAGAACCTTGACAAATGGAACAAGAATTCGAAGGTTTATTTTGCTTTTCAGAAGTCGCTAAATTAACCGATAGATTCTGTTTCTTAGATTTTTGGAAAGAAGGGTTGGTCGAGTTTTTTGCAGATAACGAAGTGGATGAGCAATCGTTTGGACGAGCAGCTTCTAAAGCTCTAACTCGACTTTCAAGAAAAGTTGATAACTCCTTAAACGTAGGAAAGTCTTCCTGGTCTTTCAAGGACGTTTCCCAGTCCTCACGAGTATGAGGATCTAATTTGTGAACCAGCAAATAAACGAACCAATCATCCCATTGATCTACGGGTCTACTCATATTTGAAAACGCACGAATGGATTCATTGGTGGCATCCAGAAGACGTAAGATTTCGTCAACTGATTTTTTTGAAGCTGAAGGACAAGACAGCAGCTTACGCATATGAGCCGCAAGGAGAACTCGTTTGTTGTCACAACGTTTAACTAACGTTGTCCAAGCTTCCTTATAATTAGCGCTGCTAATTGACATATTTTTTAAGCGATCTGCAGCCTTACCCTGAAGTGCATTTTTTAAATAATAAAGTTTCTGCACATCTGAAATACTAGTGTCGTGAACCATTGATTTGAACATATCTCGAAAGGTTTCCCATTCGAGCTGATCACCACTGAATTTTGGAAGAGGGAGAGAGGGTAAATGCTTAAAGGAAATTTCTGAACAATGTGCTACAGGACTTGAGTTTTTATTACCTGGTATTTTCTCCGGGATCGCGCCGAGGTTTTTTAGTATGATGGTGAATTGACTTTTTGTTGAGATGTAGTCAGCTTCTATCTCGTCAAATTTATTATCAACAACATAAGGATCCTCAGCGTTTTTCGGATCCAAAACTATGTCAAAATGCTGATCATAAAAATCCGACCAGTATTTTTCCAGCGTAGCTAGTCTGGTTTCCATGTATGTTACAGATTTCATTACCTTCTCTCCTTGCTTCTTAGTGTTGTCGTAGAAGCGGGTAATAAGCCCAGCTATCGTTTTCTGTTTATCTACAGGTGACGTCATAGTGTCTGTCGATTTTACGTTTCGCACGTGCGAAGAAATTCACAGTACACTCAGATATGCACTATATACAGAACCCCGTCCGGCGAATCGACATTCGCCTGGTCAAAACAAAACAGGTGGTCACTACACTCAGCAAGAAACTCGTTTAATTATATTATTATTCAAGTTCACAGTTAGATGCTTGCTTTTCACTTTCAGGAATTAAGAAGCTATCTATCTCGACTCACAAATACTCTACTATTCTCCATGAGTGAGATAGCATAGATTACTTTTGAGTGAATAAGCAATTGTAAGCTTGAGAAAAGTAAGAACGAACAAGTGATCACTTTAATCCACTATAACTTAGTCGCGATTAATTTTTGTTAAATTTATTTATTTATCCGGTTTATTTATTAATCCGGCTCGAAGGACCAATTTTGTTTATAATTTTAAAGATTGTTAATTATAAAACAAGGATAAGAATTATTTTCGATGTTGGAGAACACGTGGTGGGAAAATTGGAGGTATGGGAGTCACAGGTGAAAGAATGATAACTCATCACTTTACTGCATTATAACCACTATATTGCACTTGGTAGAATAACTATTATTCACATTGATGATTTAACATTAGAAAAAAAGGGTAGTTTAATTAATCGCGACTTTATGCGTGTGGTTTTACGAGGAGACACACGTGATCACTCGTTCGCCATTAGCAAGTAACTGGTTGAACTACAAGTCGCGCAATCGCAGTTGAAAATGAATGAGCCAGTTGGCTGATGAAAGAAAGGACGTAAATCAAAACGTGCAATCTGAACATTCCTCATAATTGTAACGATTAAAATTTCCGAACTTAATTTTTTGACATATGTTGACATAATTCGACCTCAGGTGTCCAAAAATGAGGTTTTTTTTTACAAATTTCCGTGTGTGTGTGTGTGTGTGTGTATGTATGTGTAACAACATCACTCTTTTTATGATAATTCGAAGACAGGTTAAGCTTGGTTCATGAAATTTTGAGGGATTTTAGTCCTAAATAATGCCCATTATTGATTAAGTTTAACGCCGAATCAGATAAGAATACATTTTTTCCATTGTAAATTCTTCTCAAAAATCGTTTTAAGTTATAAAATATTTAAACTGGACCAATCAGGAGCGCCGTCTAAACAGCCGTATGTGCGTGAATGGGATTTCAATGCAGTGTTATTGAATCGAGCTAATCGTTCTGATCCCTATAATCTTGTCACAATTACATTTATTCTGTAATAACAGCCATTTTTAACACGTTATTTATTTATTGCACCCGCTATATTTACGAAATTATTATAATTATTATTCATACATTCACATTGGCATTTTAGAAACCCAATCATGCATTTTAGAAAACGGATATGTGATTGTTAAAAACATACTTTTCTCGAATAAGCCTTTTTATGCATTTTATTAGGTAAGATTGTTAAGTTCGAAATTATGTTTCTTAAATTATTTGTTGAAAACAAATATTTCTAAAGAAATTAATTACTTTAATTTTAAACAATAAATCTTTGAACTGTATTTATGGATGTACTCAAATAAGAAACTAGCTCTGAATTCAATCTCGGGTGTTTCCACTTTGTTTTGTATGTATATAGTCATTTTATGGTGTTCAATTCATGAGCACTTTGCTTCATCATTATGATTAGTTAGCAAATATATTTGCTTGCTCATATAAGGAGCCACATAAACGTTGATTTGCGCGATTTGACTCCTGATTAAATTCATTGTGTCTGTATTTCTTTTCTTTGTTTACAGTGCGTAGTTCAGTCATATCTTCAGTGGCTGCAAGACAGCGATTGGAATCCTATTTGTGGATTATGTTCAGAAAACTTAAGTGATGGAGACTGCATTAGATTAATCTGCTATCACGTATATCATTGGGCTTGCTTAGATAAGTATGCCAGGAATTTACCAGCTACGACAGCACCTGCTGGGTACACGTGCTCAACGTGTCATTCTCGAATTTTCCCACAAACAAACCTGGTGTCTCCTGTAGCCGATGTTCTTCGAGAAAAATTAGCTGGTGTCAACTGGGCAAGAGCTGGTCTTGGATTACCTTTGGTGAGCATTTTTTCCATTATCGCTAGCCATGCATACTTTTTCATTATTTATAATGTATCCATCTAGGGTTTACGTAACCTACGTTTTTTTCAATCCTTATTACTTTCTTTTGACAACCTTATTCCCAAATAATTTTATTATATATCTGAACTTATTATCTAATTTGTTACATATCATTTTCAATTATAAAATTTTTAGAGAGGGGAGGGAAGAACGTACACGCGCAGCCGCATCTTATTCTACTAATTATTATTACTTAATCTTCATCCATTCTGCTCTCAGTCCCTTCTCCCCTAAAAGTTTCTCCACATTCTTTTGCCAGCCTCCCCTCTCCACCTTTCCTCTCATACAACTATCCCCTACGTGCTTCCATATCTCCTATACTCATTCACATAATCTCCATTTTCTTTCTTTTCTCATTCCTCTCCCAATAAATTGATCTTTTTTCTTTATTTCCAAGCCTGCATCTACCTTGTCTTTTCCATCTCGTTTCCCCTCATTCACTTTCCAGAAATTTTGTAAGTTCCTCTCTTTTAATCATCTTATCTATATATTGAATTTGAATTCTCGTATCCTCACCAATCTATTTGTTACCTGGCTTTCTCTGTTTTCAATTACTCATCTATATTTCCTCCTTCTATCCTTTGATCCCTGAAAAACTCTCTTCTTTAGCTTTACCGCCAACTCCTCTCCCTTATTTTCTTCTCAAATTTCTGCGCCCGATTAGCCGCCCTTGCTTTTAATTTATCTTCTTGTGCCTCTTCATTTACCATATAACTTGGTGTTCTTTAATCTACCACTAATAAACATATAATATATCTCTTTTGCAGTCTACCCCTTCTCTCTCCTAACACCATATCTGTGTCCCATATCTTAATAGTGACCATGCCAGCGTATCAAGTAACTTAATTTGCCTTTTCCAATATATTTAAAATATTATTTTTAATATTCCCCATATCGGCTTCATTATCCCCCTCACTTTTTAAAATATTTTCCCTATTTTACGCCCTATGCTCCCTATTTGTTTGTATGATAAATTCCTTTAGTTCCACTTATCTTTTCACATTTGCAAAAATTAGTAACAAGCACCAACTCTGTAAACAGTATGGTGGCACAAATAAAAAAACGTTTCTTTAATTTGTGAGGCATCCCCTGAAAAGTTCTTATCAGCTTATAAAATACCATTGAGTTTTTCTCAAATTGTTTGATTAACAGCAAACACGTTTCCAGCAACACATATTTTTGCCAACTATCCAAACCCATTCGCTTGCACCTAACCCCTATGTACGTGATAACCCCCCCCCCCCCCCCCAACATCTTAAACTCTCAACTGGCCAATAAAAACCAATTTAATTTTAAAAATACTTTGCGTTTCCTCTTGTTGTGAATTAATTTCCGAAGTCATTGAGCTTATTCTGTAAATATTTATTACAAAAAAGTGTAAATATCAGTATGTTCGTAAATTATTAATATCTTCTGAAATATTAAACAATTTTAAATATTCATCGTATGTAACATTATCATTAGGCATCTAATATGCGAATATAGGCACAAAATGATACTTATGGAAAGTGAAGAATAATGCACTGTTGTTGTAGAGCATGCAACTATCCACCTATAAAAAATAGAAGTGTCACGAAAATCTTGAAAGCATTGTTGTTGTCGCTTTTCTTTAATGCCGATTCGGTAAATTGAAAAACTCCATGGAAAGAATGTTGCCGAATTCACGTACATAATTAAGAATTCAGTTTAAGTTGAAGGGCAGTGACAAAGAATGTCACATTTGCGTGCATAATAAAGCTGACAAAAATGTAAGCTTTACTAATGTCAAATTTTATAATTTAACCAAAGCCAGACATATTCCGTAGAATTAAAATTTGCATCTGACATGAGCAAAAGTAACTTTATATTTTCAAATATCAATCGAAAGTTGTATTTTTGCAGTAGGTGAAAAATTACCATTTTTCAACATTTTCATTGTATTAATCAAATTGCAATCATTATTTTTGAACACCAAAACTTACTCAAAAAGATCAATTTTGAAAAATGGTAGAATCACATTTTCTGTTAAAATCATTCATTTTCAACCAAGAAAAAGGGAATTCGCAACATAATAGTTCAATTTTCAACCAAATTGTAGAATTTTTCATAAAAAAAAAAATTCTCGACAAAAAGTGTAATAGTTGATATTTCCACGAACAAATGTTTTAATTTTCTATCAAAAACAGTTGAATTGAATCAAAAATAAGAATTTTCAATAACAAACATTAAATAAGTTTTGTACAAAAAAGTTGATTCACAACCCAAAAAATGCATTTTCTATCAAAATAATTGAATTTTCAACCCAGAAAAGACGAGAAGGGAATTTTCAATTAAAACATATTTATTTTGTAACAAAAATGGAATAGCTACATTTTCGGTCAGAAAATTTCATTTTCAAGAAGAAAAAAAAAGAATTTTCCACAAAATAGATGTTTGAGCAAAGAAAATAATTTTTAACTAGAATAATGAATTTTCAACCAAAAGAATTAATTATTAACCCAAAAGTTGAATTTTCAATCCTAAGGAGGAATTTTTTCCCAAAAAATTGATTGAAAAAATGGAATAGTTAAATTTTCATTTTAAAAAATAATTTCCAATAAAAACTAGTTTTCTGTAAAAGAAATGAATTCTCAACCAAAAAGAATAATTTTCTACAAAAAAGATTAATTTTTAACAAAATACATGAATTTTCAACCTAATAATTTAATTTTCAACAAAAAAAATAAATAAATTTTCAGCCAAAAAGATAAAGTAGTCAGTAATAAGAATAGCATTCTACCACGAAAGACAAAGTTGTAATAAAATACAGAACTTCTCAATTGAATGGCTGATTTTTCATCTGAAGAAGATAAATGTTTCACCAAACATCGAATAGTTAAATTGTCAGTCAAAAACATTCATTTTCAACAAAAACAAATGAATTTCCAACAAATTAGTCAAATTGTTAAGCAAAGAAGTTGTTTTTTAACTACAATAATCAACCTTCAACCTAAAAAATGAATTTTCAAACAAAAAGGTGAATTAGTCACCAAGAATATTAATATTCTGCCACAAAGGACAAAGTTTTGACAAAATCCAGACATTTTCAAACAAATAATTGAATGTTTAACTGAAGAAGATAAATGTGAAACCAAACATGGTACAATGTTATGTATATTGTACAATGTACATATGTTAATACATGGAACAACAAAGAAAGGGTTGTCAATTTAATTGATGATTCATCAACCAAAAAAATGGTTTTTTAACGAAGTAGTTGAAGCTTGAACCAAAAAAGATTTTTCTGTCGCTATTCGCGACTAGCGACAATCTTGGAAACTTAGTCAAATCGTAAGATTAGGAGAAATGTGTAAAATTGGCAGAATGATTCGAGCAAGAACTGGTTTAACCCTTATGTCAACACGCAAAAAATACCACGTTCGTCAACACCCAGGGTACCTGGGTACCCACTCACTGAAATGCTTACATATAATCATTCTACTTCGTGGAATTCAATCCCTTTGCTCCACATATCTCGTTATCTCATTTCACATTATCGTAGGAAGTGAAGGTGATGTCCAGTCAGAAGATAAATCCAATGAAAGTACATGACATGAGAATGCAACCGAAAGCCAAGCGCAGGCTGAAGTTACTGAAGGTTTTTTCATTTATATATTTTGTAATATATTTTAGATTGAACATTAGTTTTTTAATTTGTAAAGATGTCAGACCTCGATATTCCCCCCCCCCCCTCTCTCTCTTTATGAAAAAATTCTTATTTCCGAACTTATTGATATTTTTTGGAAGCATTAAAATTTGATGTTTTTTCAAATTACTTATAATAAAATGAACACATACTGCCTTTCATTTATGCCCATAAAACGGGTACCTTTATCACCTTTCATGCAATAATTGAAAGAAAATGTACAGTTTATTATTATTAAAACTAGGCTACTTGTTCAACCTATTGTAAAATAGATGTCTGCAAACTTTTGCACGGCATTACATATAAGAGAAAATAAGTTTTTATACTTCTACATGTACGTGAGTTATTATTTGCTTTATGTAAGATTTCAATTGCAGTTAACGTTTATTGAAGTTGGAAATACTTTTATGACAAAAAATAAAACGGTGTGGAGCAAAACACCTTTCCCTGAACATCAAGTTGGAGTCAGCTCAGTATTCATAATTGTAATTATAATATTGAAAAACAAAGAATTCCAACTTTGATTTAAAAAACTTTCGTTTATAATTATTTAACAATGTTTGTCATTAATTTTCAAAAAAAAAATAAAAAATACCTGGTCATTGACATAAGCTTTAAACGTATATTTCTATGGGTTGCTACCTGGGTACCCGGGTGTTGAAATCAAGTACCTGAAATTCGAGCTTGATATTTTCATCCCTATAAGGCCTAAACAATTTTTTTTCACTATCCTATTCCATTGCAAAAAAGTTAAATCTCGACGATCTAGACGCTTAAGAGCGAAATGAAAATTTTTTTGAATGTGTACGGAAGTGGGTACCCAGGTACCCGCGTGTTGACATAAGGGTTAAATAGGCTGTAAGTTACATATTTTTCCGTTTTCGTTCTAAGAGGTATTCATCCTGAAAAACATGGAAAACCTCTGAAGTAAAATTTGTCATATTACAGGATCAAAGTATAAAGAGCAGCTTAAATTCATGTGATGTAAAAGTTTGAAAAGGAATATACTGAAAATTATTGTAAACACAAAACTGGAATTAAAAGAAGCATATGTAAGCATATGGCAACGGCCATACCACGCTGGAAACACCAGTTCCCGTTAGATCACTGAAGTTAAGCAGTGTTGGGCGCGGTTAGTACTTGGATGGGTGACCGTTCGAGAATAATACTACTGCGTTGCTGTTGGCGGTCGTGGGTGTGGTGAGCCCACACTTGTAGTTATTTATTTCAGGAAACTATCCACCTAGAAACACTACCCGAATCGGGTAGTGTCACGACTACCCCTAGAGGCTCGCCGAAAGGGAAACGGCTTAATGGTATATATATGTGACCTTCCGCAACGAAAAGGACCTAACGCCCGGCAGATAAATTTTACAGGATTTTTAAATTGATTTATCCTAGAGGTACTTTTACCCCAAACGTACCATCTCTTCATTAATGACACCAATAGTGGACCTCTCCTCACTAACCAGAACTTTTTATACAAATTTTAATATGAGCTTACGAGGGCGGTCCGATAAGTACTTAGCCTACAAAAGAAAAACGAAAATTTTGGAAAAGTGGCGATTTATTTTTCAACTTAGTCTCCTCTTAGCTCGATACACTTGACCCAGCGATGCTCCAACTTCTTTAACCCATCTGAAAAATACGTTTTCTGGAGGTCTGCAAAGTAGGCCTCTGTGGCGGCGATAACCTCCTCATTCGACTGAAATTTCTGTCCGGCGAGCGACTTTTTCAAGTTTGGAAACAAAAAGAAGTCGCACGATGCCAAATCATGGTCTCTGGTGTGTACCAGTGGATCCATGTTTTGTTGACGGTCACGAAACGACGCAGAAACTCACTGCTCTGAAATGGTCTCACGGTTGCGCTTGTGGTCCGGAGTCAGCAAACGCGGCACCCATCGCGCCGACTGCTTTCTCGTGCCCAAAATTTCATGGAGGATATGACCAACGCGGTCTTTTGAGATGCTCAATTTCTCAGCTATCTCGCGCACCTTTAATCGGCGGTCTGCCAATACGAGATCGTGAATTTTTGTCACGTTATCCTCCGTGGTAGCCGTTTTCGGGGCACCTTGGCGTGGCTCATCAAAAACCGACATGCGACCACGTTGAAACTCGTTGAACCAATTTTTCACGGTCGCCATCGAAGGAGAAGAGTCACCGTAGACAGCATCCAAGCGCTCTTTGATTTCGCTGCGCGATTTCCCTTCCAAAAACAAGAATCGAATAGTCGGCCGATATTGCTCTTTCTCCATTTTTCTAAAATCTGCGGACACGACAGATTACACACGCGATCAAAACAAAACTACGAGTCCGATTCGGCTGAAATTTGGACAGCAGTCATCTAGGACAATGTACTACACGATAGTAAATTTCTCTTGCGATATTGGCGCCATGGGGCTGTGAGGCTAAGTACTTATCGGACCACCCTCGTATAAGTGGCTTAAGTGGCTCATCATAGGGGTCGTTACTTTACAGGGTGTTTACTGTACGTGAAATCCGGGAATTGTACGGGAATTTCCAGCAATGTACGGGAATTTTGTAAAAACTTTGAAATTAAAATGAAGTCGCGGGAAAATCAATCAGTTTGTTTAGACGCCAGCTCTGTGTTCACACACTTAACCACTTCGATTCTTTCCTAACCTAATCTAAGTCGAACAAAATCGACGTGGTTCAGTCATCGACATATAGAATGGACCGATAATTCTGTGGAGAGCACTAAAATGGGCTCTAGAAAGAGAAAAAACATTTGAGGTGTAGATCTGCCTTTTTCTATTCCAGGACTGTGTCAAGTATACCCCGCGCATTCCTTATTATTCTCTATGGTTAATTTCGTTTGTAAACAATTATAAATAATAGATTATAAATATGTAGTTATAATAAATTGAATTTTTGAAAACATTCAAGAAAAATATCATGTTTCAATTAGCTTATTAAAACAATTAAAAATATTTCTATAAAATAAAAAACAAAAATTTTTATTACATAGGTACAATAATTTCATATTTTGAGGTTATGTTTTTGTTGATACATTTTTGATTTTACTATTCAATAACTTTACTTACGTTTGAAAGCATATCCTTGCATAAACATCCTTACAACGCCCACAAACTCCACAGGCTACTACTATTTTTAATATTTATTCACATTAAATTATAATTCAATAAACTCTGAATTTTTTGACAAGAGCAACAACGTGCATTGATCCGGCTATAGTTGGAATTGGAGGAGAAAAACGTTTGAAACGAGCGCTCGAAATCTTCGTCGAAAAGAATCTTTTTATTCCCAGCATGGCTGAATCTGTTTCCCACGAGTATCCCAGATTTATCCAAATTCTTGAAAAACTCGAAGATTTTCGTGAAATGTTTCTTATATTATCACATGGCAATGCTGCAGTCGAAAGGGGGTTTTCTGTCAATACAGAATGCCTTGTGAAAAATCAAAAAGAAGCATCTTTGATTGCCCAACACCGCGCGGAAAGCATTATGATAATAGCGACCGTAGTAGAAAAAAAATTGTGTTAGAATTTTCAAAAAGATGTACGGGAAAGTTGTGGGGAATGTACTTGAAATGTACGAGAATTTTTTTGACCTACCCAGTAGACACCCTTTGTACTTAGGTTGTTATGAAAGTCCTCACATTCCATATCAACAATTTCCAGTACGTATTAAAACATACCCCTTCACCAGATGTGCAATGGAATTTTAGGAAATTTTGAAGTCAATAAAACGTCTTTTGAACAATACAAAGTCTCACTTATATACGTAGTTCTGTCATGCCGCCTTTATTTCTTATCACCTTATAGTTGTAAAAATAGTTGTTTAAATAGTTGTTTAAATTTGATTGCAGTTGAGTGAAGAAAGAGAACAAAGACCAGTACATCAACATGAGACCACTGCGGTCGAGAATTCAGCTTTCCAAAATCACACACCTGCAATCCCACCAGCATCTCCTTCGTCAACGATAGCAACCTCTAGAACAAACAGCACACATAATTCTGTAAATTCTAATATAAACAGCGTCCATGCAACTAATCAGAAGATGGGACCGCCTTACTCGGTAGTGAATATCGACGCCACACTTAGCAGTCAAACTCCGAGAAAAGTCTTTGAAGCCTACGATGATCCGAAGGAGGTATCTTTCGACCACGATGAAAACAAGTATCAGCGAAAATCCGCAATCGACTGGTTTTTGCGATGGTGGAAATTAATTGCTAGACCGACAGCACGTCAAAGAAACACAGCAGGATCTTTATACAAGCGATATGTTCTGCTTGTCGTTTGTGGCTTTATTGCCTTTATCTTCGTTGTAATTATATTTTCATGGCTGGGTAAAATGGCAACCGATGGGGATCCTTCTTTCAGTGTTTTCGAAAATCGTCAAATTAACGTCCAACGTGAGGATATTGCAAAGTAAACTTAACTGTACTGATTGCACGTTTTTTTAAACAAAATAAATTAAATTATGTTTAAAAGGTTGAATGCGCGATAGAATTGTGTTCCTTCGAGTTTGAAGTTCAACGATAGAAGAATTTTCAGACAAGATTACGATCTCCATGGCGACAAATTTTTAATGCTGATTCCAGTAGGTTTTTTTGCGGAAAACACGAATCTGAAATTTTTAAATGAGGGCTTAATTGGTTATGCAATCTGGCTTACACCCTCTACTGTAATCTCTATTGCAAACTCTATGCAATTCTTCCATCTTTTTGCAATCTCTATGCAATGTTGCAATATGTTGTACACCCAAAACTGAAGTAATTAAGGCCTAGCTTTCAAATTGATATCCCGAATAGTTTTCGTGATATAGATTTTTCAGGTCAAAATAATTGACTTTTTTAAATTTTCATCATTTGTCAATGAGGATTCCAATAGGATATTTTGTGAGAAAAACAAATTAAACACTTTACAATCCCTTTAAAAAGAAACCTTGAAAGTGGAAGGGTGTGTGGTAAATTTATCACCAATTCATTGGGGGTGAAGCTTGGAAATTAATATAAAAAATGGATATCTCGAAAACTATTCAAAATATTGATTTCAAAGTTTTGGATTCGTTTTTCTTGCAAAAAAATCCTATTGGAAACCTTCTTCAAACTTTTTGCCATGGATATCATAATCTCTCCAATATACGTGACTGCGAGAATGCATGACGTCAGAGATTTTTTGTTTCATCTAAAAAGATTATATAGATTAATTATCAGGATAAATAGTTCTCTTGGCCGGGTACGTTGAAATAATAAAGAAGTCTCGTAATAATCCTTTAGGAAACTGCTTCAGGAACAATATTTAAATTTAATTTTCAAATTACCAAGGTAACATTGTGAATGAATGTTTCATGTTTAACATTTTTGTTAATTATTCATTAAGTGAAGTTCAGAAAGAACGAAAGCATTATGATTTTGAATGATCTAAATCATTTCTTGATTAGAATGTCTAGTCAATGTTTATTCAAACTAATATATTATTAGTTTTACTAAACCAAAAAAATGTTAGTTTTCTTCTTCCGATCCCTGTATTGAATCGTTTGTACAGTCAAATGAAAAGGAGCGGTTTTTAAAAAATTACTGAATTTTATAAAAACAACAAACTTCATAGGAATACGATCCATCAAAATCATAATGTTAAATATGTATATTCCAATCTGCTGTAAAGAAAACTACGAATTTGTAATATATATCCATCATTCTATATACTGGAGGTTTTTTCTAACAAGGCGCTGTACATAAATTACATAGTGCTTTTTGAGGGATAAGTGGAGGTAGTAAATTGAGATAAATGACCGATGCGTAAGGTATATGCGAGGATTGGTCCTTATTTTTCACTTTTCGAATTTCTCTGATCTCACCCCCCCACCCCCCAGTTTTGTTCGAATGCTCAACAAAATTATCTCCAAATTTGAGCCAAGTCGGTTAATATTTAGGGGTGGCGCAAAGACTATGAAGTTTCCCATTCATTTGAAATGGGAAGAAGGCAACCTTTTGTAAATCTAATATTTAAACGCAATGATAGGTTACAAACAATTCTGTGCTTCAGTATGTTGTTCAGAATATGTTAGAGAATAAGAGTCAATCATAAAGTTGAGGCTGAATGACTTCAAGCCATTTTTATGGTTTCTCAAAGAAAACCCAATCAGTGACTTTGAATTTTACGTAAAATATTGCGGTTTATTAACGCTTTTTGCCAGTTTTTTTTATAAATAATCATTAATAGTTAATTTAAGAATACCCAGTCATTTGTTAACTAATTTTCAATTTTCTAAACAATTTTCATTTTTTAAACATTGTTTATTTGCGTTATGAGTTCTATATTCAATAATAATAATAAAAGAATGTATTTAAATAATTTTACAATAATTTAATAAATACGCGTGTTTATTCAAGTATATAATTGACCTATAAATCGCAGAAGAAACATTTTATCTCATCAAATTTTCGACAAGTTTTAATATTTTTAAGTACTAATTTGTTTTCTAAGAATACTCCTAAGTTTTAAACATAAATATTTAAATTGGGTCAACAATTTTATTTTGTTTACATAATTCATTTTTCGAAAGATTTTGTCAAATTGAATCAAATGGAACTTGTTCAAAAATTTTATTTCATTTAACAGATTTTATGTACTTTTTATCGGTGGAGGGGAGAAAATACGTTTTTTGCTCTGTTCCTTCAAAGATTTAATTGGTTTGCGTTATCTTTTTGTTTTCCAGGAACGCTCTTAATACATTTTTAAACCAGTTCGATTTTGTTAAACATTGAAGAGTATTCTTGAACATACATATAACGCCTAGATAATACGTTCATTTTTTGACTTACCTGAAAAAACAAATATTTAAACGAATTAAAATTGTTTAAACAATTGAAAATTCGTTAATGAATAACTGGGTATTCTTAATTTAACGATTAATGATTATTTATGAAAAAAAGCTTTCAAAAAGCGTTAATGAACCGCAATATTATACAAAGTTAAAATTCGTCACTTATGGGGTTTACTTTAGGGACCCATAAGAGTGGGTTGATTCTTATTCTCTGACGAATTTTTGAACAATTTACTGAATCACGGAATGATTTGTAACATATCATTGCGTTTTAATATTAGATTCACAAAAACCTGCCATTTCCCTATCTTAAATCAATGGTAACATTCATGGACCGTGCGCCCCCTTCCCCTCTCCCTCCCCGAATACTATCCGATTTGGCTAAAAATTTGGAGAACATTTTTTTGGGCATTTGAAAAAAACGAGGGGAGGGGACAAAGAAATTCGACACATTCTTGTAATTTACTCGTAAGAAAAAAATCGCATAAAAACGCAGTTTGTACTATAATAAAGCTAACTATATTGCGCTTAAGACAGGTCCCCATGAGAATAGTTTTTCTTGCAACATTAAAAACATTTAAAACATATAATACTTATCGATAACGTGGGCTGAAGGCGACTTCAAACGCATCGTCGTACAGTAGCACTTAATAGGCTGCAGTTAACTGCTACTGAACGACGATGCGTTTGAAGTTGCCTTCAGTCCACGTTATCGATAAGTATTATATTTTTTAAAAGTTTTTAATGTTGCAAGAAAAACTATTGCGATTACTCCGTGACCTTTTAATGCAAAATTTCACTTAGAATCCGAATTTCAACAAGTGAAATGTTCATCTTTTTTTTTAATGAGTTTTTCTTGCATGATACGGAGAGTAAACGATGTGGATACTGTAAGGATACGCTGTAGCGTATCCGTTCCGCTCGGTCGGTCCGCCAGGGATATGACAATTAACATTTTTTTTGATGAACATATAAGTTGTGGAGAAACATTTCACAAAAATGCAGCACTTCTTACCATGTGATAACTTCTTGAGCTCTGCAACAGCCGTAATCCACATTTCCCCCACAAAAGTGAAGACAAGTTTTGCAGAGGTTCACTTGATGCTGATTTAGCAAATGTTTTGCCAGAGGATGAATCCAAACGTATAATGTCTCGAACACTTGGGGCATTTCATGTCAGCTAAATTGATTGGACTTACGCCATCCAGAGGTTGGGTTCTTGTCTCGAGTTCTGAAAAATATGTGAGAGTCTTGCGATGTGCTCGGTTTTGCTTCATAAAATTGTGTGCTTGGCTCAGATTCCAATGAATGGGAGTTAAAGCATGCTTCACTCTCAATAATACTTTCATACAGCACAGCACTTTTTTAACATGGCAAGTAGTCATGTTGCTCCATTTCTTGCAGTTCCAGGTAGACGAGACAAGCCTCGAAGAGTTCAGGACACTTGTAGCACTGATGTTTTTCCATACCAGCGTTCTTTTCCGATGTTTTTTGTTCAGGACACATGTGGTCTGCTCCTCCCTCAACAACGCATTTTCGACATAAAGTGACCTTCTGCATCTTTTCTATGTGGAGTGCAAGATTATGATTCCTACGGTACGTTCGATCACATCGATAGGATTCAAATTCTATGATGTCCTCGGAAAAGATAAATCTCTCAGAGGTTGGAAGTTCCAGTATTTTGTTAATTCAATCGTCTTCTAAAGCCTCTGCTGGAAAAGTAGCTTTCATTACTGAAAAGAAATAAAAAATATGAATATATATTAAAATTAATAATATTTTGCATAAATCAAACAGAATCTTAACACTGTAAATTTTCACTTAGGGGCTCTTATTATTGAGTGTGTAAAATTGCTGAAAATAGATCGACCTGAGCTTTCGCAAAGCAAACAAATTTCAACCACTTATTTTTCGGATTGTCCAAGAATCGCTAGATAATGTTATTACTTTTTAATCTGCAAAAGATACTGACTTTACGAAAATTTTGATTTTTAATTCATGTGAGACCAAATATTTTTTTATCCTATTGTAACTTTCTCATACTCAAAATTTACCTTAAATACAGGCCTCGGACACACTATACTGTTACTATTTGGCACTTTTTTGAGCCATTACACTATTTTTCTATTATTTGAAGAAAAAAAAAACTAAATACACTATTTTCTCATAATTTTCTGCTAATTCCACTATTTCTTTATTTTTTCTTGAAAAATATTGTTGAACTTCTTCGCTAATTTGCTACAAATAAAATTGTCTCTCTGGTTTATTGAGAGCGGTCCCGTAGTTTGGATTTCAAGCCAAAAAGATGAGCTTTTTTAAGAAAAAAAGGAATTTTCAACGAAACACTTGAATCCTCCCTCACTAAAAAAAGTCAGGAATTGTCACAAATGGTCAGAAGTTCTGACGATTCCTGAACATCCTGACGAGTCTGACGATTTCTGAATATATGCTAATTCACATCCTATCAGGTAGCTCATCGGGTAGGACCGAAGGTAGGCCAACTCAAAAGCACTAAAAATTGAAAATAATTTTTTTTCAATGTTGCATATACAGATTCAAAAGTTAGAAAAAAAAAGAGAATATGCATAAATTAATATAAATAACCTGGGAAATATGACAGGGATTAGGCTTTATGGGATTCCATTGAATGAATCCGATTCAATCCGAACTCGGATTGAAAATTTGGTTCGGATTCATTCGGATTGGAAGTTCGTATTGAACCGGATTGAGTCGGATTAATTTTTGACCGATTTGGATCGAACGGAATGTAAAAAAATTTCGGATTAGTTCGAATTAACTCGGATTGGTTCGGATACAGATTACGGAATTTCAATCAGCAAAATATTTCTAATCCCGAAAAGAAAAAGCATGTTCAAAGTTCTCCTATAAAAAATGGACAAATTTAATTATTTCTGAGTCCGCAATAGTTGGGCGCCATGTAATGGATCGCTCCGTATTGCTGAAACGCTTAGAAAAAGAGAGAAGTTAGCAGAGGCGTAGTGATTGAATGAAGTTGAAAGAGTTCGTAATTTACTATACATTATTATTACCTAGCCGTAAGCCCTGGTAAAATTAGTTTGGACCCAGAAAGGAAAAGATTAATTAAATGCACACAATTTAACCATAAAATCTGTCTTTTATTCAATTTAAAAGTAGAATCTATAACGAAGTTCGTATAAATTATC